>VCCN01002036.1:3342778-3354535 GCA_006491835.1 Architeuthis dux
TGATCTTTGTGACGACATCGCGAAATAATTTCTTCTCTTTGAAATAATAAATTTAACTTATCTCTAAAGCTTAAGATTCTATATTTTTCTCCTAAGCAAATTAGACATTTCCCTCTATAGACGGACGAGCCGGACCAGTGACAACTTGTGTCACGTTTATTACGATTTTTCAAACTGGCTTGGTAATGCACACAACCGGGTTTTGTTTTATATGCACCCCCTGTCCTTTTTCGATTTTGGAAAATATAAAGAATCCGGTTGTGTATCAAGCCAGTTTGAAAAGTCCTAATAAACGTGAAACGAGTTCTCACTGGTCGGGCTCGTCCGTGTTTCTTTCTTTCATAACATATATATCGCTCTGTCCACTTTAAGGATTGTTTCTTCTTTATACATGTATTGAGCACTTTATTACGGATAGCATCACTACATACATCCGTTCTACGGATTTATATTCTGAAATATTTTACTTTAAAATATTTATCCGACTATTATATATATTGCAGTATCTCTTTAAAAGCCGCCAGAATTACTATTACCACCCCTACTCTAAATTAAATGTCCGGCTCTGTGAATAAATTGATAAACGTGGGGGTTGTTTGCGGACCTGGCCTTAGTATCGCCCAAAGAGGCATACATATTCTAAGTCCAACATCACCCAAAGAGGCATAAATATTCCATAAAGTCCAACCTGTAAGAAGCGAAGAGTCCATTCTCCAATGTTGATAAGTACCTTTCTGAAATATATTTTCATTAACTTTTGAATAGGTTTTTTTCATTATTAATATAAGCTAACCTGTTTCTCTACAGAAAAGCAGTACATTCTCTCCTTACACACCTTTAAGATGTCACACTTGTATTGTTATTAGTATTAATATTATTACAACTTGTCCCTAACAAGCTATGCTATTTATGGCCTGTTTATCTCGAAGACTGTTTGGCTATGCTTTTATAAAATATGTTTTTTAAAGCTGGTACTTTCTGTTCCCTAATTACAGGATCTCCTTAAAATCCACCAAAATGAGTGTATTTTCTACAAGTGAGTGTATGTTCAGTTTAAGTTAACATGCATTCACTAAAAATCTATTTCCAAATATTATATTAACTAAAAGTCCATCTTCCAATGAGTTGGGCTCTCTTGCACTCAATAACCGATCGAATCTAAGAGGGAATATTGCCTATTTTATCTTCATTCTAAGAACTCTAAGAACAGTGATCGAACGGGAACATCCATCTGTCCACCGTTATGGACCAATCGAGTTGACGACACCGGTTTTCGTACGGTCACCGAAGTTACGTCGAACCTTTTTATTTATTTGTTAAATAAAAATGCCTCTATGGGCATCTCCGTATACAATTTAAAAATATATATTCAACATTAAAATACACATTAATTCAAGTGATAAAAATGTATGAAACTTACTTTTAAAAAATTAGACGCTTATCACTACAGAGAATCATTTCAGAGAAGCATTTTATTTGTATTTTTCCTAAATTCTTCTAAATATTTCAGCTGATAACTATTCCAGTATTACAAAATGATTTGGGAGAAAAAATCAATTGTTTTGGACCTAACTAGTAAATTTCTTGTCCTATTCGACTTATTAAACTTTATTTGTAAAAACATGGTCAGTTCCTAGATGGGTGATCGTCTAGGAAGAGCAGGTGCTGTAAGCAGCTGGTGATTGTGTAGAGAGCCTCTCTTGGCGATCCCGTAAATCCTCCCAAGGAGGAGACCGATCTCGCCACTACGTTTCAATAACACAAGCCAAAAGCCACCCTCTCTTGGCGATCCCGCTAATCCTCCCAAGGAGGAGACCGATCTCAGCACTACGTTTCAATAACGTAAGCCAAAAGCCTTCCTCTCTTGGCGATCCCGCTAATTCTCCCAAGGAGGAGACCGATCTCGGCACTACGTTTCAATAACAAAAGCCAAAAAGCCTTCCTCTCTTGGCGATCCCATTAATCCTCCCAAGGAGGAGACCGATCTTAGCACTTCGTTTATTCATTCTATTTATTTTTATTTTTCCTAAATTCTTCTATATATGTCATATGATAACTCCCAAAATTGCCCAATTAATTTATTTTCTATTCCAGATAATTTAAATTAGTCTAAGTTATCCCGCTAATCATCCCACGGAGGAGGCCGATCTCGGCACTATGCTCAATAACGTAAGCCAAAAGCCACCCTCCCCTACCCCCTGACTTGGCTGGCTACGAGCGACCAAAAAAATGAATGAACCTGGGCAGGAACTACTGACTCACAGTGCCTAAATTCAACATACAATAGTAATGTCTAATTGCCCCTTTTTTTGTTCATCAGGGTCAGATATCATTGTTGCCCCAATACAACATATTAAATGATCTTAAAAAAATGAATTGTCATGAACTGAAAAAACGGATAACAAAAGAGAAAATATTTTTATGCAATTCCGCCATTGTTCTTTTTCTCTGCGTTTTTTTTTTAATTTTCAGAATTTTACATTTCAAAAAAAGAAAAGACCGAGAGGTTAAGGAGGGCGGCTTAAAATTTAAATATAAACAAGAAAGGTCTGCAAGCATACAATCCGACCTTTCCATTTGGAGGGTGTGGCATGGGTTGCTCTCCTTTTTGACGAGTGGCTGGTAGGGAGGACTGTCTGACTGCTCAGCCTAACGTTTGTTTGTGGCGTCTTTTATTAGTTAATTTATTTGAGTGGCCACGCATGATAAATGCCCAACGAACCATTTTTAAAAAGTCGATATTTTCGTTATTTATAGAGCTACGATGCTCATTTTTTTTTAATTTTATTTTGAAGCTTGGACACTCTGCATTATGATACATAAAGTGTTCAAGCTTTAAAAAAACTGAGCACTGTAGCTCTAAAAATAACGAAAATATCAACTTTAAAAATGGTTCGTTGGGCACTTATCATCGCGACCACTCATTTATTCCTTAATATATGCAACTCTTCGTTGCTTTCAGCTTCGTTTTTGTTTTTTTAGATTTTTATCCTTAAATTTCATTTCTTGGTTTTTGTTCTTTTCTGGTCTCAAATGTATCTCACTCAAAACATTTTATTCTTCTGGAGTTCTGGATATTTTCGTTATTTATCGAGCTACAATGCTCTGTTTTTTTAAGTTTGAACACTTTATGAATCATAATGAGTGTTCAAGCTTTAAAATAATAAAAATTGAGCATTGTAGCTCTATAAATAACGAAAATATTGACTTTTAAAATAAAATGGTTCGTTGGGCATTTGTCATGCGCAGCCACTCAAATAAATTAACTAATAAAAGACGCCACAAACAAAGGTTAAGCTGAGACAGACAGTCCTCCCTACCAGCTAGTGTTGCCAACTCAAAAAAATATTTTCGCGCTTGTTTGACTGCCAAAAAGCGCTAAAAAAAGCGCTAAATTTTTAAAATTGCCAATATTGGCCCCAAACCACCAAACAGACACTAAAAATAGCCATAAAACGGCCAAAATGTTTTAGGCGGAAACGCTAATTTAGCATTTTTTGCAATGCCAAAACAAGAAACGCGCTAAATTGGCAACACTGCTACCAGCTACTCGCAAAAAGAGAGAAACCCATGCCACACCGTTTTACAGTTTCTTTAAATTCTTTTTCGTCGTCGTCAACATGAACAATCGACACCATTTTATTCCATTCTAGCTGGATTGAATTATTTTCTTTGCTCAATAAGATCGACTATCTTCATCGTTCTCTCTTTCCCGAACTTGCTTTTGCTTCCGAGACTATATTAATGAGCATCCGTCATTACGGGAGGGATAGATAGACAGACAGATACGTAATTGGCTTGATACTGTTCTGAGGTCGATGCAAGAAATCAACCAAAACACCATTTGCGTCCTGGACAACTGTCTACCGGCTAAATGCATCCCGGTCATTTGTGTCCCTGGACATTTGCGTCCCAGATATACGCAGATATCTTAGTAGATGAAACCTTTTTTTATTTTCATATCTTTGAGTCCTAAAGACTATCACTAAGCACCTTCAATCATTAATTGCACATTGTAATCCTGTGGACAAATTAAATTACTTACGAAAGGTGTGACATGTTTTGAGGATTGCAAAGCCACACACGATTGGCGTTTATAGGTATAGATATGAATAATTCATTAATCATTTGAGTTTATTACTTGGTAGCAATAGAAAACTGATCCCCAACATATTGTTCCTCACTTCAAGTACAGAGACACTAAAAGCAGTCTAAAACCTGCTTTAAGAAGGCTAAAATGTTTTAATGTGTAATGTACTTGTATGTATTCCCTTTAAAATGTATAATAGGTGATATAATTGAAAGTTTTGCAAATACCTTAACTCCACCGTTCTGAATTGAATGAAACTGTTAGTACATGAGAAAGTGTTTGGCTGAAATGAAAATTGTCGATAAAATCTGATTGGTGAAGATTGGGTCGGGTTAATTTTAACAATGCGAAAATAATTTTTCTTTTCCTACCATTTCATTCAGACATAATTTGGGGTTTTGTATACAAAATATGAAATGTTTATCTGGTCTACAGACTTGTTGAAGCAATATATATATGGAGGTATTAATCATGGGGTATCAGTTTGCCCCTGTATAACAATAGAAAACCGA
Organism: Architeuthis dux; assembly: GCA_006491835.1. Taxonomy (NCBI): domain Eukaryota; kingdom Metazoa; phylum Mollusca; class Cephalopoda; order Oegopsida; family Architeuthidae; genus Architeuthis; species Architeuthis dux. The sequence continues at coordinate 3,347,381 of VCCN01002036.1, forward strand.
TACCCCGCTTTATGTCCAGGTACATCTCACTCTAAGATGAATTAATCATGGGGCGTCAGTTTATTACTTTATAACAATAGAAAACCGATTCCCCATTTTATTGATCCTCCACTTCATGTACAAAAATTTTAAAAAGAGTCTAAAATCTGTTTCAAGTACGCGAATCTTCGTTTTTTATACCATTGTATTCGGACATATGTTGGGCCTATGTAAATTCAGTGTGACCAAATCAGCTTTACAAAGCCACAAACCATGGCTTTTATAAGTATAGATACGTATATTGGGCCACAAATGTCAGGGATACAAAAAAAACGGACGCAAATGGACGACAATGGCTGGGAAGCATTTGACCGGGATACAGTTATCCGGGAGGCAATTGTCAGTCCACCCTCGTCATATACTTGCTATCAGTATTTTAAAAATCGGACATCCAAAATTGTCCGATTTAAGGCCCCACTCAGCGTTGCCAACTTTGATATTTTATATCTAAATTTAGATATTTTTTGTTGTTTTTAGATATCGGATATCAGTTCTAGCCACTTTTAGCTATTTATTTTCATTATTGCGATAATAATTTAGCTCCTTTTAGCCACTATAAGCTATTTATTTTCATTATTGTGATAATTATTTAGCTATTTTTAGCCACTATTAGCTATTTATTTTAATTACACAGGCCTACAAAATGGTATGACCTGACTGTTGTTTTCATTCTGATACCTGTTTTTAAACTATTTTTTGGTGCTGATTTCAAAAATTGCATCGGTTTTTGTCCATCACGTCAATTTTTTTCTATAGCATATCAGCATTTTTACTAAAAATTGGTAATTTTGTCGTTATTTAAAGGTATTTTCACAAATTACATGTACGTTTACTTAACACAACAATATCAAACATGGCTTACACCCATTAGATAATGATTTATGTGTAAAATAATGTGTTTTAGATCACATTTGGAACAAAAACCTTTGTAAAAATGCAATTAACATTCAAAATGCTATAAAAAAAAACAGATGCGATTTTTTAAATCAGCACCAAAAATAAGTTTAAAAACAGCTATCAGAATGAAAACAACAGTCAGCTCATAACATTTTGTAGGACTGTGTTATTAATACTAATCTAGCAACGTTTAGCCACTATTAGCTATTTTTAGCCATCAATTTTGACCAAATTTGTCCGTTTTCTTTTTAAAAACTCTTATCCGATCTTGAGAAAGCTAATCTGGCAACTCTGCTCGCTATACAACCGAATTGAACTGAGCAGCCGAGTTTCTACTAATTGAGCTTACCGTTTGTTTGTGTCTTTGATTTTTTAATAAATCTTAATGAATTTATAAATTCTCTTGGAACAAAACAAGTTTTGCTCTTCAAATTTTAGGGGGATTTTAATGTGTCCATCCGCTGGTGGAGTTTCTTTTAGTTTTTAAGGTCCATTGTGTTTTATGAACCTCTTAGAGAATTTAAAGTGGGAATTTTAAATAGAATTCTCGCAAGAATCCCATCCATTGTCTTCGTTTCGTAATCTTTTTCAAAAGGAAAAGATATTCGGATTTCATTTGTCTGCTTGAAGACAATATGCAAGATCCCTTCTGGGAAGAAGAATCGGTCGTCTTATCTTTTTTCTCGTTCTTTTTCTAAACAAAAAAGTGCCGTTATAACAAATTTGCCGTTATAACGGGAGGATTTTATACATATGAGTTTATCATTAATTGATAAGACTTTTCTTTTGAATTTCTTTTCAGGTTTCTGTGTTACTTTAGGCGGTATTATTTTAAGGTATTACTAACTTTAATTTTAAAAATAATGAACTGAATTCTTCATGTGCTGTTGTTGCAAACTAATCTCCGACAATAGTCTTGTGAGGATATACAAACAAACGTGTCGTTAGAACGCGTGTGTCAATAAGTAGTGCCGTTAGAACGAGAGTTCACTGTATTTCTTTTTTCTTTCCTTGTTTCTTTTCTTCTCTTTTTACTTCGCTTTCGACATTGATCTTTCATTCGTTCTTTCTTAGATTTTCTTCGCTCTTTCTTTCACCTATTCTTTCTTCTTATCTTGTATTTCCTTCTTTGTGTATTTCTTTCTTTTTTCCTTCTTTGTGTATTTCTTTCTTTTTTCCTTATTTTGTTTATTTCATAATACTTTTTCCCCTGGCTTCTTTCCTTCTTTCTTTTCCTGCCTTTTACTTCTTTCTTTCTAACTTGGTTTCTAACTCTGGTTCTATTTTACTATACTTCTGTTCTTCCTTTTCTTTCTTTTTATTGTTTTAACCGCTTTTTCATTCATTTTCATTCTTCCCCCTCTCTCTCTTTTCTCCTTTTCTCTCCCATTTCCTGCATTAACCTTTAGATCAGATTACACATTCTTTTTCCCTCTCCTCCTTCTCACACACCTTCTTTGGTTTCTTTCAACTCCTCTACCCATTACCTTTTTTCTCTCCTTTCGTACCCTTTTTTTTCATTTCCCAAACCCTCATCCTCATTCATTGTTTCTGTTAGACAGAATTAACACAGCCTGTTCTTTCTTTTTTTCTTTCTTTCTTTCTTCCTTTATTTCTTAGTCCATCTATCTATCTCCTTCTCTCTCTCACACACATTTCCCCCTTTCTTTCAACTCCTCTTCCACTTACCCTTCTTTCTTCTCTCCTCTCCTAACCTTTTTTGTTTATTTCCCCCAATCCTCATCTCCATTCCTTGTTTCACTTAAATAGGATTAAACGAACCGTTCGTACGCCTGAAAACCGATTCCTCCATTATAATTCCATTATTTCCACAATTTACAGACTTTTGTTACCGATTACCCTCAAAGAAAAAAACACAACGCTACCAAAAAACGAACTGGCCGACCTTATTCTTCCTGCGATCAAGTAAAAGAGCGGTGACTCTGCTAAATCTTTAGTCGAGTTGCCAGATATGGGGACAAAGCTCAAATATCTATAACAGAATGGTTTTCAAATTGCAAAATAGAGCCATTCGTACTATAACTTTTTCTGACTTTCATGCCAAGTGCAACACTTTATATGCTAGTCTCAACATCCTCAAACTTGAAAATCAAACGGCACTGTAAAATTGTTTACTTGTACATGACTCATTAAATCTTGTCTAAACGAGCGAATGAAATTCATTCATTAAAGTACAAAAGGCTCCATACTGCGATGCCTCTATGTTTTATCTTGCATAACAACCAGATATGGATTAAATTCAATCACCAAAAAATGCATTACTGTTTATATTATCACAACCTGCCTTACGTGTCCAACGTCATGCATTCGCCATCTCTCAAGTTCGAACTGTGAAAAGACTAATGACTGATAGAGAACATACATAGAAAAGAGATCACAAATGCAATTAGTGGATGTTAGTGGTCCCCAAAGTGTAGTCTGCGGACATCTAGTGGTCTGCCAGATTGTAAAATCGTTTTGAAAATGATGAAGTGAAAAAGAAATCAATGATCAAAAACTAAAACTAAAATCTATTTATCAGAAAAGACTATTTAGACCGGGGTCTGGTGGGGGTAAATACCACCCGAGGCCGGAGAAATTGGGGTTAGCATTTTTAAATAGGTATACATGTGGGTATACAGAAATGCGATGGTAAACGGGGATCAACGGGTGCGTTTGGCGAGAGGGGATGTATCCCAGGAATGTCATACTATTAGGTAAAATATGACTATAAATATGGTACCAAAATATTCCTTTTTTAATTCAACAATTCGAAGAAATAGGACTGTGTACATACCTAGTTTCATGTTTGTCGCTGTAATTTTTCATGCCCAACAGATACAAATTGTATGAATAAAAATTACTGTTATGGTAAAATTAAGTGTATCTTTGAATTCTCCGTATCTGAAAACCCTGATTTAGCCTTTTAAAGTACTCAAATATGTCAATTGCAAGACGAGTTATTAAATTCTGAATTATTTTGGTGGCGGCCATTTGGTTTTATGCAAAGGAGGTAGTTTTCACCCAATTGTTTTCTTAGGAACATCTTTTTTTGACAGAGGACATCCTAAGTACCCTATTTATAGAATCCTGGGTTGGTGGGTGCACAGGGGGTCCTGTTTGGCCCCGGACTATTTTACATAATAGTATGACATGCCTGTGATAACCCCCCTCCCCTCGCCAAACGCACCCGCAGATCCCTGTTTACCATCGCATTTCTGAATACCAACATGTATACCTATTTGAAAATGCTAATTCCACCTCGGGTGGTATTTACCTCCTCCAGACCCCGGTCTAATTAAAGCACGTCTCACCTTCCCAACTACGTATTTATGTTAAGCAGGCTTTTCTGTATACTCAACATTAAAAACTAATCATCTTAAAAGAACTGAAGACTCGCGCAGATATAAGATATAGAATTGTCTATCGTTAAAATCAGACTTCAAAGAGATTTGTAAAAGATGGGCGTGTCATTCATCCCATTGACTCTCCTTCTGTTTCCTGTCCCTTTTAGAATGTGTATTTCAAAATAAATGCAGTTTCGGAAAACGTGTAACGGCTCATCTTTACTATAATCACCTAATCAACATAAACAAACTCATTAGAGGTCCGTACATATTTTTAGAGAACCTTAAGGGGTCCGCGGGTAACAGAACGTTGAGAGCCACTGGTTGTATGCATACGTGCATTCACCTACTTCTGAGCAATGAGCCATACTCAGATTCATTTTCATAACTTTGTATTCCAGTTATACTTCCATGAAAACAGAAGAAAAATACAAGATAAATTGATTGCAACAGGATGGGTTAGGTGGCTAGCTAGCTAGCTAGCTAGATAGATAGTGAGTGCAAAATGTATCCGACACATTACAAAGATTTATTTTAATATTCTTATACAGCTTCAAAATTGAGAGAATATGGACCAAAGATTTCTGATTTGTGTACATAACTTTTCAATGTTCAATGCTGTTTCAATATTTTGTTTTAATCTTTTGTTGTATAAGGCTGTTGATACAATTGGGGGTTGTTTGCGGATCTGGCCTTAGTATCGCCCAAAGAGGCATAAATATTCCAAGTCCAACCTGTAAAAAGTCCATTCTCCAATGTCGTTAAGAACCTTTTTTTTATTTTTGTGTCTTTAAAAAATCTTTGGTCCAAATTATATTAAAACCGTATAAAGATGTTAAGAATAACTTTTTGAAACGTATCGGATAATTTTGCACTCACTACAGATGTAAACAGACCGATATAAACACACCGGGATAGATAGATAGATAGATGACTGGATAGATATTTTCCTTATGTTTAAGTAGATAGACGCATATTGATCTACCGGTGCAAATAAAATCTTGGAGGAAAGACGAGGCATGTACAAAACCATAGACAGGATGCTCTGCGGCTGTGTGAGCGAATACACTGGCAGAGAAGAGACGCCGTCACGTTTTCTTGTTTGGCAAGAGATTTCTTTTCGAGCATTGTCCTTAAATCCTACGATAGACGCACTAAGTGACCTGGATATCCGCCAGCTTGTTGGTAACTGATTAATTGAGGGAGGTGCGAGTGGTGTGATGGTTAATGACGCGGACAATGAAATCGACGAGCCAAGTTCGAACTCTGATCGAGGCAGTTTGCGTTCACTTTGCACTAAAGCACTTGGGAAAGGCACCAGCTATAGGTAAAATAGCAGATCAAACTGGACTCTCTAAGCCTTCGGATGTCAACCAGTCTAAGAGAAGAACAACTATGATCCCAAACCAAGAAGGGGGCCCCCCCATAAGGCGGTTAGATACCAACTTTCACGTCCTCCCGGCAGCTCCTGATGCCAAACGTATCGCGCTTTCTTTTGAACTACATCAGCAATACCGAGAGGATTCTGTCGACTGGATGTCCCAATATCTCCATACGCTTCATCCAGGCTGAAACAGATTGATAATTAGTATGGACGTTCACATGACCAAGATCAATATTTTTATTCCCGTTTTTTCTTTCGGAAGTGAGTGATTATTTTGTGGAGTATTGATAGATCGGGATAGATAGATAAATAGATAGATAGATAGATAGATAGGATGACCGTGTCATGCCCTGCTCTTCGCGCTCCACAATGTGTTTTTTGCAACCAGTCTAGGTGAAAGACAACCCTGAATTCAGTGGAATCTACTCCTCTACCCACCTATTAGTAAAATATCGTTATTTGTGTTGTAAACACGACGTTTCGGCCGATCCATTCTTCGGCCTTCTTCGGGTGTAAAATCCGAGTGTGATGGGTTAAACAGAAGTTATGTTTAAAGGTGGCTAGCCCTTATAGCACATAGCCCGGGTGTTTCGTCCAGACAAAGACACAGAAACACCCGGGCCATGTGCTATAAGGGCTAGCCCCCTTTAAACATAGCTTCTGTTTAACCCATCACACTTGGATTTTACAAGAATGGATCGGCCGAAACGTCGTGTTTACAACACAAATAACAAGAAGGAGTTCAATCGTCCGAAGAACTATTTGAATATTAATGACCCTTCTCAAAACTATAGAAAAGAACCATTTGAATATTAATGACCCTTCTCAAAACTTTAGAAAAGAACCATTTGAATAGTAATGACCCTTCTCAAAACCATAGAAAAGAACCATTTGAATATTAATGACCCTTCTCAAAACTATAGAAAATATGTTTTATGATGTTCTTTGGGCAATCGTCAAAATAAACCCCTGCGCAACTGGGTAAAACTGCAGACCTCAGGGGAAGAAAAAGAAATTGAAAGTAAATAAAAAGGTTTAAGAAGAAAAGGGAAAGAAAAGCGAAGTTGTATACAATTACGCTGAGAGTTGTTGGTAATTCTTTTTAAGCTTAATTTAATACCAGGATAGCAAAGTTGCCACTTGAAATTCAAGCAACCACAGGAAACGGGTTAACTTTAAGAGCTAACACTTAAAGAATACAACCTGCTTATGTTTCAACACACAGTCACAATCTTTCTTTCTCTCCTCTATGCAATTATATATATAAACAATAACATACATACACAAAACCCATATCTAAATTACATACAAACACACATATGTCTGGCCTTTCCGCTTTATTAAAGTGCTAAGTTCGAATGAAACAATTTTTGAAATGTACGGCTATTTTAAGTAATAATGTTTTACGTTTCCACAACGTGAGTGGGCAAATTATGGAAAATAACTGTATATTTTGAATATTGTTTCATTTAAACTTACCATTTTGAT
>VCCN01002036.1:4047954-4059249 GCA_006491835.1 Architeuthis dux
TGCAAGAATGTCTGCTGGACATCACGACTCATGACGTGGATCCCCAGAAATGTGCGCAATTGTATATATGAGAAATAAAATATTATAAAAATATGTATTTTATAGTATAAATGTATCTATTTATTAGAAAGAAATAAGCATTTACTGTTAATTTTTTACTGCCCTAACATTTGTGAGCATTGTTCTTGTTATTACGGTAGAAAAACAAAGTCAGCTCTAGATTGTTATTGGCTAAACTGCGGAAAATTCAACCAGATCTAGCCGTAAAATTGCTAATTTGGCAATTCTGCATTTTGTCATATTTTCTTCGTTTTTATTGTTTGTCCCCGATTTCCTCATTTATAAAAACTTTATTTGCAAATGTCTTCGCGATTGTGTGTCACTTCGATCCCCCCTTTTTTTCTTGGCTGGATTGGGAGATTATTTGATTGAATGTTTTCTTCTTTTATTTTTACGGATTACCAATTTATTTCATTTATTTTATGTTTCATTTTCCTTCATTCTAGATATTTTATTTATTTTTCTTAACTCCGCCATATTTTCCAATTATTTTTCGGGTTTCCCGGACAAAATGTTCCAGCAATTCATTATCTCGAAATGCATAAATAAAATGACCCCATCTACTTTCCGTTTTTCGCTTTTTTCCATCTGGTAGAAACCGACAAACAATACTGTCAACATTCTTCAGTTTTAAGTGGGTTTGGCTGGCTGCCTGGCTATGTATGTGTCACGCGTATAGACCGCATCAATGGAGCTAGAGGGCTGAAAATTTTAACATGTACTCCTCATTATGCCTAAACGTCTTTTTTAAATTTTAACTTACCTCCCCATCCGCCCAAAATAGGTTTTTCAGTTGGGTATAATTTACAATGTAAGTTAATGCTAAATTGGTCATTTAGTTTGTGCCCGACTGCATTTACGCTTGTTTTATAAAAATTCGAACTTGTTCAGTGATCACCGCACAACATGAAACGAGAGAATCAAATTATTCGTTGATTAACCAATTGTGTAATTGATCACCCCCAACACATCATGCTGTCAGAAGACATTGGTTACGTCACGGTTTCTATTGAGTGACTAACCAGATGTTTGCTTTTTCATTCATTTCTTGTCGCTCGCAGCCCGGCCAGTCAGAGGGTGTGGAGGTGTGTAGGATTACCACAGGATGCTCTCTATATCTTATAGCACCTGGTATACCCAGTTGGTCAGCCATCTAGGTACTGACCAGGCTAGACGTGGCTTAACTTTGGTGATCGTACTATTTGTTTCAATAGTTACTTAGGCAGTCTACCACAATCCACTTGATACTTGCCAGGCCAGTAGAAGTGTTGGACATAAGCCCATCAGCCCTTTCCTAAATAAGGAAATATGGTGAGGTGGTGACTGGCTCATGAAGCATGGGCGAGGGGATATGGATACATGCCTTTCCCAAATGACATTAGTGAGCACAAACTGTCCCAGTTTGAACTGAGCTCGCCGATCTCTTGCCTTCAACCTCTCGGTCAGTCGCACCCGCAATTTCCTTCTTTCTTCTGTTTCTTTTCTGTTGTCAAACTTTACTTTTCCCCCCTACCGTAACAAGAACAACAAGAACAAGAACAATCGTCAACACAATTAGGGGTGTAAACCGATATGTAAAATTCGCGTTCCCCTAACGTGGTTTGAACTCCTGACCAACTTATTGTCAGGAGGCTCTCTTACTGACTAATCTAAATTGACAAGTCTTAGATATTGACTTTTTATTTATTATATATACAATACAAACGTTGCAGTAATCATCTTCAGTCAGAATAGAAGTTTGGGTGGAGTTTGACCATGCATCAACTAGTCTTGTTCCTCATTGACTTCTGTTGTATTCGTAGTTTTCCACCGCAACATTCCTATTTATTTGGTTTAATTGTTATTCAATCGTGATAATTATATAATAATTCATCGGATAATTCTCGAAATTGGATTTTCCTGCACTAATTGCCGAAATGGAAAAACATCCACTTATAAATCTGAAAATAATGCTCGAATTCGTTTGGTTTTGTTTTTTTCCTTCGTTCAATACGCCATTAGCAGTTCGCCACTTAATATGATCTATCGGCATACATATCTATCTAGACACATACACACACGCACACACACATACACACGCACACACACACATACATACACACACACACACACATCAGCCATTATAGGTCCACTGCTGGACAAAGGATTTTTCCATCCCCTTCTATGGCGGCCGCGATCTGTGCATCGACCGATATCCCTACTTATATATGCTTACATCCGCATATATAAACATATTTACATATATGATGTATAGGAAGTATTCATTCATTCTTGAGAACCGGTTGCGCAGCCTTGGTGTAACTTTGCAACCAACTTAGCAACCAATCAGAATGGACCTTAGTGGATATGCACAAAAAGGCAATCTCCCGTTGGGTTACCCAGTTGGAAGTGAGACGCCATTGAGTGAGCTTGTGTACTGTGTGACCGACGAATCCAAAATGACCAAGTGAGTCATTCTTTACGTCTCTTTTTTGTTGCAAAACAACGCATCACCCAGGTCGGACAGACTCCCGTCCTCGCCCTACCGTCCAGATTTAGAACTCTGCTACTTCTGGCTTTCCACCATCGGAGCTTGGACTTTGCAGACTGTCTAGAAGAGTGGAAAGGGCGCAGGGAAAAGTGCGTACGATCCCAAAGGAACTACTTTGAAAAGGACTAAGGCATCATTGCCTTACGTTGGGTATCTTTTCCTTATGGCTGGATACTTTCCCATATATATATATATGATCAGTGTATCGATGTTGATTATAATTTATCCGACAATATTAGAGTGAAATGACATCTCAGAAGACCATGTCGTGTGGAAATGATTACATGGCATTGTTTCACTCTAATCTATACTAATATTTGAGCCATCTGTTTGTGCGTTTTTTGTTTGACCGGTAAAAGTCGATTGACCTGATATTTCTCATTGTGAATCAATAAATATCGACTTCCAACATAAGCTAATCTTGGAGGACACTCGAGGTCAGCAGCAGTCCTTTTCTGGCCAATCTTCGGATCTAAACATCTGAAAGAATTATTTTTTATACCAAGATTTCCCTTATTCAGTCTTCTTACGAATGGAACCTATATTTCTTACAAAAAATCCTGTCTTAAACAAATGTTCGTCTTTTAGGTAGGAAATCGCTTTTTTGGCAATGAACCACTGATATATCGTGTTAGTTTTACTGCTGGTGGTTTCGGTTTCTCCCTCTACCACTTTCTTCTATCAGAACAACGCTAACTAATTCATAGTGAAGGGAGGGTTACCTGTTACCCTCCTCTTTTTTCATTGACAAACATTCAATGTAATTCATTTCATAGTGAACGGAACGTTGCCTCGACCACTTTGGTTTTCTCATTGATACAAATTCATAGTGAAGGCAACATGGTGTAGGGAGCAACGTACGGGGGGGGGGCGAACGGACACGGTTGAATTCTTTTATTATTAATTCTTGACTACTATTTAACTTCATCTTACCTTTTTAAACAGCGTATATTGGAAGTAAACATGTACGTCTGTGCGTAGCATAAGATTAACTATGAAGTATTTTTCTCTGCGTTGTCTAATTTGAGGTTATGTTTTTCAGTTCCGTTTTCCCATCCCCTCATCCGATTGCGATGACCTTTACCTTGTCTCACCAACAAACATTTCTATCTTATCCATTGATCTTGTATCTGGTCATTTCCTACCTCGTTTACTGTCCCATGGGCACCAATCGGTTAACCTTTTGCTCCATCTGTTGTCATTTCTTCTTGCTAAGTATCTAGTCCGTCTCCATTTTTGTTACTTAACTATTTGTATAATATCCTTCACACTAGTCCTCCCCTGATCCATGTTGATATTTTTCTATCTCTTAGAGTTATCCCTCGCATTGCTCTTTCCATGGCTCTCTGTGCTATTCTGAGTTGGTTTTCAGCTCGTTTGGTTAATTTCCATGTTTCGCATCCCTATGCCATAGCTGGTATGATGCATTCATTTTATACGTTATGCTTTTCAATATGTCTATAGTCATACCAAATGCTTCCCAGCCGATCATTATGCGTCTTTTTATTTCGCTTCCATGGTCTTTATTAACATTTATTTATAACTTTATTATCTGACACAGGTAAACGTATTCGTCAACCTCTTCTAGAGGTTCACCCTCTATTCTTATGGTCCTTTTGGTGATTTTATCGTTGGACATTACTTTTGTCTTTGTTCTGTTCATCTTTAACCCTACTTTTTTACTTTCCTTATTTAGATTAGTCAACATCTTTTGTAATTCTACTACTAGTAATTCTACTACTAGTATTATTGAAGAAATATTTATCAAACTTCAGGACAAAGGCAGAGTTGACCATGTAACAAGAACAAGAACAATCCTCACTAAAATAGGGTAAACTGACAATTAAAACCAGCATTTCATTACTGAGATTTGAACTCGCGATCAGGTGATTTCTAGCCTGGTGTGTTACCACCTGCGTTAAACTGACAAGCCTTACATACCCCAAACATTTATAGTAAAAGGAAGTAGAAGTAGGAGCAGGATTTGTCTCTGGAGCAGCCAGGCTCGTTATTACTTACAATTGGATGGAATATTGTAAACCAATATTTAATTACTTTTGACTACTTTTTACCTTCATCTTAATTTGAGAGATAAAAAGAACCAAAAATAAATATTTGGATAGACTACTTTATCTAATAATATGAATTGTAAAACACACTTGAGACAATAATCGAATATCGACTTTATTTGTGACATTGAAAACTTTGGAAACAAATGTAAATCTTCAGCTTTAATAAATTTTCCAAAGAAGAAACAACAGCAATTGTTAAACAATACAAATTCTTTCTTTTGTCAAACTCCAGGACAAAGTCAGGATTTGCCTTTGTTTCCCAGTCGTAACAAGAACAATCCTCACCAACATTAGGAGTGTAAACCTATATGTAAAATCCACGTTCCCTTACCGTGATTTGAACTCACGACCTAGTGATTGTTTGGCTGGTGTCTTACCGATTGAACTATATTGTCTTAAATATTAAGTAAAATGTATCAATCAGATACCCATGGGCTTATTTCATTCTAATAAATAAATATAGAAAAAATACATTTCTATAATGTTGTATTTAATACATACACAATACAAAAGTTGCGGTAATCATCTTCAGTCAGAATAGAAGTAGGAGTGGAGTTTGACCCTGCATCAGCCAGTATTTTCTTACTATAATTTTACCAGTGTACCCATGTCGTCAAAGAGAAAGTAGCCAGTCTTGTTTTTTTCTTGCTTTTTATCGCAATTCTATTCAGGCTGGCTTTCATTCGGCAGTAAGTAAACAGCATTGATCGGAAATAAAGAATAAGCTTCCGGCGACTCACATCCCTCACAGGAGGCCAGGTTTACGCCCTGTCGCTCTACCAGTTGACAGTTTTATTACTTACTAGTTAATACCCGTGAAAGAATCCACGGATATATTTGAATGTCTATGAAACTATTTTCTAAGCAAAAATAATAGCAAATTTGATTCAGTTGAAGAGTCCATAGTTTCAAATGGTTGGAAGGAGGTACTTCTATCAGAAAAAAAACTTTTGCCTCTGAGTGAGAGTAGTAACTTCTCATGAATTGGTATCAGACCATCTATACTGGGAGATCCGATGAGAACAGCCAGCAAGATTAGCTTGCTGATCATTGCCATACGACGAGTGTCCTGATCTGGGTTTTTTTCATATGATCTACTCGCTAATCCCTGTTAAAAAAATCACGGGTATATTTGGATTGAGATTTGTTTTATAGAAAGAATTACTGAATTCGTTTACTGGGAATAGTGGGTAGTTTGAAACAGTGGGCAGGAAGGACTTTCTTTCGCAAAGCTTTACCCCCTCCACATATCCAGCCAGTGGAACAGTCGAGTGTCACGACCCACACACCAAGAAAAGCACAGTATTAGATTAGATAGAGAGTTGTGCATGGAGCACCCGTTCAAAACGGTGGGTCCAAACATTGATAAATGTCTTACCATATAATGAATGGTAAGGAAATGTATTGAATTTTTCCCGATCTTATTTCCTTGGGCGTGACAGAAAAACACAAATAAATAATAAGTAAACAAATGAATAAATAATCAGACAAATAAATATGGGTGAATAGAATGCCATGATTAAAAGGAATAATCTTTAACAACCGACCACGTTGCTTTGACTAGTAGCGGCCTAAATCTAGAGATGTAACTTGAATTTATAAATAAAGTGTGACAAAGAAACCAAAAAAAATCAATAAACAAATATTGGTAATTATTATATGTGTTTTGATTGGAAGATGTCAACGCTTTCCATTGGGAAATATTTTCAAAGAAACTTGGCGAATATTAAAGAAAGAAATTGTCGTTCTTGAAAGCGGTTTCTGATGAGAATGTCTGGAACCATGGAAACGTTACCGGGAAAACAACTTCAGATATTGGTGAAGCCATCACAGACTCATTCACTGGATAGAATGCTAAAAGAAGAAGAAAAAAGGTAAGAATATAACTACAATTGAAGAAATTGTGTGTGTGTGAACCGCGATTACTCGACAACTGATGGACGTAGTTGACATTCGCCAGATATATCGTTGTGGGGTTTGATGATACCCCATCAAAGTATAGCTGCTACTTTGTTTCTCTTTTAAACTCTGTAATATTTTTACACTTTTTTACACAGAAACACTGAGTTCGTCTGACCGTGCCCCTTGTGGAAGGGGCGGCGGGTCCGCGGATACTAGTCCTAACTTTGGTCAGTTAGTGCTGGTCTCTCACCCTCCCCCTGGGATTTCACCTCTATTTATCGATATATCCATTTTTAACATGTGATCTTTTTGTGACGTTAAAACATTACATTATTTGTTTTGTTTGCGTCAGCAAATTATTTAACCGGATCGGCCGAATTGTTTTTGTTATTCTAAATTCTTGTACAAGCATTCCATAATCAGGATTCAGTCTGTAATTATTCTGTTTGTTATTTAAACAAAACCCTCATTTTAATAATATTCCTTATTTTTCAATTTCAGCCAAATAAAACAATTCATTTTGTTTACCAAATTATTTGTCAATATAACCGTCATCCTAATTCCTGGCCTAACAAACACATTATATATACACTGCATGATTTTGAATATACGCATTTAAACTTATTCTATCTATCTATATATATGGGTCATAATGCTACAATGTTAGTCAGTGCACACGATAGTGTAGTGTTGAGTTTGAAGTTTTAAATATCTAAATTGGCAACACGGAAAATAATTAAACGAAATACTTCGAAGTCGTAGTTCCGTACGACGGACGCGAAATTATCTTGCATGGTAATTATGGCAGACTGCTCCACAAACCATAAGGTCGGGCCTCTTCCAAACATCCACCTTCGGAACGGGCACTGCCCTAGAAAAGTGTAATTAGGATATTTACAATATAGTATGTGAAGTATGTCAGAAAACTATCCAGTCATTGTGATATTAACGCAGAAAAGCCTACGCCGTCACGTTCTCCTCAATATTGTCCAAGGGCTGAATTCTCTTTGGGGGAAAAGCCAGAAGTCGCAGGGAACCCAATCTGAACTGTATCAGAGCTGACACTCTTGGTTGATGCGATGTTTTGCCAATGCAATTGTGAATGCAACAGTCACACAGCAGACAAGCTCACTTCGGACTGAGTAACCCCACGGGAAAGCGTCTGCTCACGCATGATCAGTAATGTCTCCTCTGATTGGTTGCCAAGTTACGTCAAGGCCGTGCAATCAGTTCTCGAGATATTCGAAATGGTTTGTTCTTTTTCAGACGTATTTCAGAAATATGTCGACACAAGCATGCCCTACAGTGAGTGCAACAATGTATCCGATGCTTTTGAAAAAGAACTCAGACCCATTTCTACCTGAGGGAACATTCTGTGGGATTCTGGGTAGGCAAATTGACACACATTCACGCGACTGCACCTGGATGTCCATTAGATGTCAATTAGTACAGTTCATGAGTTAGAATCAAGGATCAAATATAATATTATATAAGAGACTGTGCAGATCAATTAAATTGTATGTGACACTTAGTACACTTCATGAATTATAATCAAGGATAAAATATAATATTACATAAGAGACTGTGCAGTTCAGTTGAATTGTATGTGACACCGGCGTCACAGTGGTTTATTATGGGTCAACATACGTATGTAGCTTCAAAATTGACAGAGTTTGGAACAAAGATTTCTGATTTTAGTACATAACATTTCAATGTATCCTTACCTGTACATATAATATTTTTATGGGGTTTTTCCTTTAGATATGAAAGGTATCTCAACGGTTCCACCAGTCTACAAACGTTGAGAAAGGCTTGCTTGTATACAGTGAGTGCAAAAAGTATCAGATACTTTTAAAGTAGGCTTAAAGATGAACAGAACAAAGACAAACGTAATGTTCAACGATAAAGTCCCCAACAAGGTCATAAAGATAGAAGGTGAGATTCTAGAAGAGGTCAATGAATATATCTATCTAGGTGGGGTAATAAAGCTAGAGAAAGACCATGACTGCGAAATAAAACGACGCATAACGATAGGTTGGAAAGCATTTGGTATGAATAGAGACATTCTGAAGAGCACCTTGCCAATGTGCATAAATCGTAAAGTATACAACGGCTGCATAATACTAGCCATGACTTATGGATGCGAAACATGGACATTAACAACACGAGCTGAAAACCAACTCAGAATAGCACAGAGAGCCACATAAAGAGCAATGATATGGATAACTCTAAGAGATAGAAAAAGATCAACATGGATCAGAGAGAGGACTAGAGTGAAGAACAATTATAAAACTAATTAAGCAGCAAAAATGGAGATGGGCTGGCTACCTAGAAAGAAGAGATGACAATAGATGGGGAAGAGACTGACCGATTGGTGCCCATGGGAGAGTAAACGCAGTAGGAAAAGACCAGACACAAGATGGAGGGGCGAGATAGAACAGTTTGCCGGTAAGACTTGGCAGCGGTCAACACAATATAGGTCGTCATGGAAGGAAATGGGAAAGGCCTTTGTCAGTGGACTTATAACGGCTGCTGCTGCTGCTGCTGATGATGATGATGATGATGATGATGATGCTGCTGCTGCTGCTGCTGCCCCTTCGAGTTTGGAACAAAGATTTCTGATTTTAGTACATAACTTTCCAATGTATCCTTACCAGTACATATAATATTCTTTATGGGTGTTTTCCTTTAGAAATGAAAGGTATTTCAGCGGTTCTTCTAGTATACAAACGTTGAGAAAGGCTTGTTTGTATACAGTGAGTGCAAAAAGTATCCGATACATTTCAAAAACGTTCATTTTAACATCATTATACATCTTCAATAATTGATAGAGTTTGGAACAAAGGTTACTGATTTTAGTACATGACTTTTCAATGTTCAATCTTGTTACAAACCTTTTGCCGGAACAGCTTTCTGTCATCTTATTATCTATTCGATCAGTAAGAAAACAAGCTGCACGCGTAGCTCTACAGCAGTTTTAATAGTAAAAGAAAAGTCGTAATAATTGTAATCTTAGCGTACAGTGAGTGCAAAAATGGCAGAGGAAAATCAAAGAAAAGTCTGGGATTGGTCGAAAGGAGAATGAGCTCAGATCTGATTAGTCACTCAATAGAAACCGTCACGCGACCAACGTCTTTTGGCAGCAGACCATGTTTGGTGTGACCAATTAAAAATTGAAAAAAGGTGTGTTCAATGAATAAATTACTTCTCTAGTCTTTTGTTGGGCCGTAATCACAAAAAATTTCGAATTTTCAAAAGACAAGCGTGAACGCTACAGGACACAAACTAAGGGAGCACTATAGCATAAACTTACACTGAGAATTGAACCCCACCCCCATGGCAACCTATTTTGGAGGGGGGGATCTTTTTTTTAAAATTAAATCAAATTTTTAAAAAACAACGTTTTTTTCTAGACATTTTAAAGAGTATCCGATAGATTTCAAAAGGTTTATTTTATCATCCTTATACAGCTTCAAAGTTGACAGAATGTGTACCAAAGATTTCTGATTTGTGTACATATCTTTTCAATGTTCATTCTTGTTGCAATATTGTCTTGATTTATGTATGTTCAATCTTTGAACCAAATTCTGTCAATTTTGAAGCTGTATAAGAATGTTAAAATGAATCTTATTGAAATGTATTGGATACGTTTGCACTCACTGTACTTGCTGCATGTTTCTTGTACTAATTTCAGTCTGCTTTGGACACAGTTACCTCTATCTCAGCCTCTAGTTCTCTAGCATTTTGGTGTTGCCTTTTGTACTAACCCTAAACCCTAACCCTAACCTCACAGCTTCTCTTTGTTCTCTTTACTGCATCATGATCCTGGTTCAATGTAACTTTTACTTCTCTAGACCGCAGTACTATTCGTTATATTCCTCTACTCAATCCTGATTTTAGTCTTGGACAGGATCTTTGGAATTGTCTAAACAAATATTGTAGGCATTATTTCGCTGCCAAATCATTTAAATATTTCAAAACGTTTATTTTAACATCCATATACAGCTTCAAAGTTGACAGAATTTGGACCATAGATTTCTGATGTTGGTACATATCTTTTCAATGTTCATTCCTGTTTCAATAGTTATTTTTGATTTCTGTATTTTTTAATCTTTGGTCCAAATTCTGTCAATATACGAGCTGTATAAGGATGTTAAAATGAACATTTCCAGATGTATTGGATACATTTTGCACTCGCTGCATGACAATTAAATGTACAATTGTTTAAGCAGGATACCTTGCAAATTCAAAACCATGGATTAATTATCTTTATAAAAACATTTGTAATTAATAATTACTATATCTGCTAGGAATGTTATACAATTAATTAATGGAATCCGTAAATTTATAAAATATTTGAATTAAATGAAGATTCAGTGCCCAGGGCACGACCCAGGGTAAGCAGATGTAATAATGATTAATTCCTTTTTTCAATTAACAATTTTTTAGATTGGTATCATCATCTTTTCTGTAGTTTTAAATCACAATATTTTAGAGTTGATACTTTCTTGAGGCCATCAAATTTAATCTAATTTAAACTGCGTAAGGCAGAACAAAGTACATCTTGAATTTAAAAGAATTCATCTATTCTCATAGAATGTATATAAATATATATATGAAATCAAATGATGGATATTTTTATATCCGACTGAATATGATAATTATGACATTTATTATTCAGAACCTATGTTTACCCGGCGCCGGTGTGAACGACTGCTAAACGAACGGCCT
>VCCN01002036.1:4299427-4316017 GCA_006491835.1 Architeuthis dux
TGTGTGTGTGTGTGTGTGTATTTCGATGAAACGCCGTTCGATGAAATGTCGTGCCACATTATTTCTATCACACGTAATTCATTAATAAACAGGTCTGGTTAGTCACTCAATAGAAACCATCACATGACCAACGTCTTTTGGCAGCACGCTGTGTTGGGGATGATCAATTGAAAAATTGGAAATTGGGGCGAAAAATAAATAAGTTTCTTCTCTCGCCCTTTGTTGGATGGTGATCACTAGAAAAGTCCGAATTCAAAAAAGAAAATAAGCCAGAACACAAAATAAGGGACCAATTTAGCATAAACTTACATTGTAAATTGAACCCCCACTAAAAACCGATTGGGTGTTTCAAAAAAGATAAAATACTTTTTTCTCGTTATAATAAGGAGTAAATCCTCTAGCTCCATTGGTGCGGCTTGTACACGCAACACATATATAGCCAGCCAGACCAGCTTAAAAACCCATGTTGACAGTTTGGTGAAAGTTTTGGTTGACGGTTTCTAATACCCAGTGTTTGTTTGGGAGCCTTTCTCAACCCTTTTAACCCCCGAGCCGTTTTAAGCTGTGGTAGATTCGCTGACTTGCCTCCCTAACGCTGCGAGCGCTATAATAAAAAAAAAATACCCGACGCATACAACATTAAACATATGTTCTGAATGTTCTTCTTGTGATGCAAGGTATTTATATGGGAACAAATGGTTTAATGAAGTGTTTGCTAAAAGGTAGGTGCCGGTAGCCGAGTGGTTAACGTCTTGGAGAATGGGCTCGGCTAGTCGAGTTCAAACTCAGGCTGGTACCATATATGTCCACTTCACACTAATGCCCTAGGTAGAGCCTGGGAAGACACCACTGAAGCCGTAGCCGGCGTAAGATCACTTCTTGCGAGCAGTGTATTTACAAGGGAACAAATGGTTTAATGAGCTGTTTGCTGAGAAATGAGAAGTTAATTGTGTTTATGCGCGTGTATCGGTGCGTGCAAAAAGGTTACTATAAGCTGTTCTGGCCCAATTATTGTGGGTTGTAAAAAAATTGAAAAATAAAATAGAAACAACATATCTTTGTCCAATGTTTAGTGAGCTTTCAAAGAAAATATCGACCTTTGCGAATGCAAGTAACAAAGGAAATTGCATGAATCTGGATGATATATTTTAATACTGAAAGAATTTCCCCCCAAATATCTTCATTCTGGGGTGAGATGTACTTTTGAAGATTAGACATATATAAAATATCAGTGTTTGGAAAATGTAATTACAGAAGAATGTGCTGTTATAACGGGTTGATTGTATACGAAGTGTATTGACAAACTAGAAACCAAAATATACAGACAAAAATGGCTTACCCTTTCACAGTCTAATGCCCCTATATACGGGTTATAGGTCACCAAATAAAATGAATGACCAAAACGGTTTTTAAAATAATGCACGGAATTCCATGTGCAACAAACTAATCTCTGCGAGAATATAAAAACAAACGTACCGTTACAACGCGTTTGTCATTATATAGTGCCGTTAGAACGAGTGTCGTTATAAGGAGACTTTACTGTATTTATCTTATTATCTATTTTCATAAAGCAATCAAAATACACAGCTGGCATGACTGCCTCCGCTGGTAAAATTAGATATAGCCTTAAGCTGTGATCTTAGTATATTCAGGGCCCCTTTCTGATACCACTCACACTACCGTCATCTGCCGCCATGTGGGATGACGCGTAAAACTCTCACGGGCCAAGCGAATATTCAACATCCTTAAGCTAGATCTCGCAGACCAGCTCGCTAGTGTGGTGAGTTCGATCCCACTGAGTGCCATACTTGTGTAGCTTTATGCCAGATTAAACTGAATTAAGCTCAGTAGATAACTATGGGCACCCATTGATAATTCGATCCATATTCATATACAGTAAACTATTGTTATAACGTCACACATTTGCCGTTATAACGAATGTACTGCTATAACGGGTTGATTTTATACGAAGTGTATTGACAACGAGAAACTAAAAATTACAAACAATAATGTCTTTATTACCCTTTCACAGTCTAATGTCCCTATATACGGGTTATAGGTCTGCAAATAAACTAAGTATGCTAGCCATATATACAGGGTGGTAACCGATATAAATAGGGAAAGTAAAAAAGTACGCTTAAAGATGAACAGAACAAAGACAAAAGTAATGTAAAGTCCCCAAAAAGGTCATAAAGATAGAAGGTGAGACTCTAGAAGAGGTTGATGAATACATCTACCTAGGACAGGTAATAAAACTAGAGAAAGACCATGACTGCGAAATAAAACGACGCATAACGATAGGTTGGAAGGCTTTCGGTATGAATAGAGACATTTCGAAGAATGTGCCTGAAGCGTAAAGTATACAACGGCTGCATAATACCAGCCATAACATATGGATGCGAAACATGGAAATTAACAAAACGAGCTGAAAACAAACTTAGAATAGCACAGCGAGCCATGGAAAGAGCAATGCTAAGGATGACTCTAAGAGATAGAAAAAGAACAACATGGATCAGAGAGAGGACTAGAGTGAAGGATAGTGTACAACTAATTAAGCAGCAAAAATGGAGATGGGCTGGCCACCTAGCAAAGAAAGATGGCAATATATGGGGGGAAAAGACTAACCGATTGGTGAACGAAATAGAAAAAGACCAGACACAAGATGGAGGGACGAGGTGGAAGAATTTGGCGGTAAGACTTGGCAGATGTTAGCACAAAATAGGCAGTCATGGAAAGAGATGGGAAAGGCCTTTGTCCAGCAGTGGACTAATAATGGCTGATGATGATGATGATGATGTAATTAATTGTTTGTTGAACGTATCAGTAATACAATGGACAGGAAAGACGCGACCGAATACATATACCTTTCCAACTTCATTAGCAGAAGACCGAAGCTGAATTAAGCTTAGTAAATAACTAAATGTAATTACAGAAGAATGTGCTGTTATAACGGGTTGATTGTATACGAAGTGTATTGACAGCGAGAAACCGAAAAGTACAAACAAAAATTACTTACCCTTTCCCAGTCTAATGCCCCTATATACAGGTTACAGGTCTGCAAATAAAATGAATGAACTAATTATGCTAACCATATATACAGGGTGGTATGTAATTAATTGTTTGCTGAACGTACCAGTAAGTTCTTTAGAAATACAATGGACTGGAAAATGTTTAATGCAAGAGTTCTGTGTTATTTTAGACGGCATTATTTTAGGTGTTTACTAATTTTAGTTTTTTAAATTAATGCACTGGAAGTTTCACGAGCTGTTGCTACAAACTAATCACCGAGAATAGTCCTGCGAGAATATAAAGGACGTGTGTGTCACTGATACGTTCAACAAACAATTAATTACATACCGCTCTGTATATATGGTTAGCATAATTACTTGTTGGTTCATTCATTATATTTGCAGACCTATAAGCCGTATATAGGGACATTAGATTGTGAAAGACTAAAACAAATGTCATTTCTCTGTACTCTTTAGTCTCTCGTTGTCAATACACTTCGCATAAAATCAACCCGTTATAACTGCAAATACGTAATAGTAAATATCATAATTGAGGCATTAGACTGTGAAAGGGTAACAAAGAGTCATTTTTGTCTGTACTTTTTTAGTTTCTCGTTGTCAATACACTTCGTATAAAATCAACCCGTTATAACTGCAAATACGTAATAGTATATATCATAATTGAGGCATTAGACTGTGAAAGGGTAACAAAGAGTCATTTTTGTCTGTACTTTTTTAGTTTCTCGTTGTCAATACACTTCGTATAAAATCAACCCGTTATAACAGCAAATTCGTTATAACGGCAAATGCATACCGTTAGAACGAGTGCCGTTATAACAAGAATTTACTGAATATGAATCTGGACGGAATTATCAGTTCCCATAGTTATTTAATAAGCTTAATTCAGTTTAATCTGGTTCAAGGCTACATCAGTAGGGTACTCAGTGGGATCGAACTCACCACACTCTGGTCTGCGAGATCTAGCTTAAGGATGCTTGAATATTCGCTTGGCCCGTGAGAGTTTTACGCATCATCCCACTTGGCGGCAGATGACGGCAGTGTGAGTGTTATCAGAAAGGGGCTCTGAATATACTAAGATCACAGCTTAAGGCTATATTTAATTTTACCAGCGGAGGCAGTCCTGCCAGTTGTGTATTTTGATTGCTTTGATGCACCTGTATACAAAAGGGTACCGCAGTAAAATATATTCTACTATATTTTGACTGATTGAGTAAAATGAACATACTGTGATATAGAGAAATTACTAGATATCAGTTTGACTAATCGATACTGAGATGGGAACAGAGCTAGATCGATATATGCAGGCAGAGATATTAGGTGCCAAAGAAGGTTCGGTCAGTTTATTAAGTAAATATGAAAGACCCTTTTTTCGACATTAACTTTAATGAACAATAGATTTACCCTTTACCACTAACTTCTGCCATCTTTCAGGCAAATTCTTGATTCCATCCTCTCAGAACCTTTCATCTTTCTCTACTTCCCTTTTGCAATCTTCCAGAGACAGCTCTTTGAAGACCTGAATAAATGGTGCAATATCTGGCGAATATGGCAGATGAGTGAAATCTTCCCAGCCAAATAAAAATTGTTTGCCTATTTACCGGTCTAGCGTTGTTCTGATGGAATATGGAGGAGAAAGTCTGGAAAAGAAAAGTTAAAGTTTGATCCTATTATTGATAGAAATTACAACTTATGTTTAAACTAAAATCGTAGCGTTTGCTGCGAGGATTCTGATTGGTTGAAAAATGTGTATATGCAAATATACATGTTCATTGTTCGGGGAGCCTAGGAGCTTTTTTATGGATAAGGAAGTGTTATATTAAACTGTTACAAATATTACAAGCTTTTTGTGAACAGGCCTGGTCACCGTACTTGGAGAGGGATACACATCTTTTAGAAAAAGTCCAGAGACGTGCAACTAAGTTAGTACCGGAATTAAAAAGTACGATTTATGAGGATAGGCTAAAAGTGTTAGGATTAACATTGTTAGAAAATAGGAGAGATCGGGGAGACTTAATAGAAATGTTCAAGATTATGCGTGGTTTAGAAGTAGTAAACCCTGATGTATGTCATTTAAGGGACTGAGAGGACACACATATACGGTAGAAGCAAATAGAAGTAGATTGAATATCAGAACATTCTTTTTTAGCAATAGAGTGGTAGGACTTTGGAATAGATTACCGGAATATGTAGTGCTATCAACAGATGTAAATGATTTTAAGAAGAATGATGATGTTTATTATACCACCGCAAAGGTTTAAGGCCCTAGATATTGTGTAAATATGTTTGTTATGATGTGTAGATAAAAAGTGTATACTTTTTTTCATATTAAAATAAAATGCTCTAAATATTCCGGAGGCTTTTCGTTTATTGCTGCTTTCAATTGGTTTACTTGGACGCAGTTCTTATTCTAACTAAGCATTTGGAGCTCCGGGAGAAGCTCATAGTAAATCCCTTCCAATCCAACCATCTACACAGCATCACTTCACTTGAATGAAGACTGGCCTTTGGCACGGTTAGTGATAGTTTATTTCGTAAGCCTCACGATCTACTGCGCTCCACATTGTTGTAAAGTTTCCACTTTTCATTGCCTGTCAGAATTTGGTTAAAAAAGAAACATAATCGTTTCGTTTAAGTTTCAAATTCCGCTTGGAAATACGGCCAAGTATAGTGAGTGCAAAAGTATCCGAGACATTTCAGAAAGTTTATTTTAACATCTGTGTACACCTTCCAATTTGTCAGAATATCGAGGAAAGATTTTTTATTTTTGTACATCACGTCCATGGCAAAAAAACACGCGAAATCATCGAAGCCGCCATCATTGTAACTTCTGACACCATCAAACAAAGAACCGGCTTCTATCACGTATCACCACACCTCGCACAACACACATCCAAACAACACAAAATCTACACGAGAGGAAAGAAACATTTACAGACCCAAACACGACCCCCCCCCCACACACACAGACCTCGGTCCATGCAAACACATCATTTCTCCGACTTCCGTTTGAAAACGACTTTAATAAGTCGAAACATGTTAAGGTATTAAATAATTTCTTGCAAATTATTCTGAGTCTTCACATTGTCTTTTCCCAGCATCATTAGGTCGGATAACCTTTATCCTATTGTACACCATGACCTTTCAGTGTTCAATCTTGTTTCAATATGTTTTTTGTCTTTTGTATTTTTTCAATCTTTGATCCAGATTCTGGCAATTTTGAAACTGTATAAGGATACTAAAATGAACCTTTTGAAAATAATCGGATACTTATAGCACTCACTGTATGTATGTATGTATGTATTTTGTCTTGCTTAACATATGTGTCATAAAAGCGACTAAAATAACCTTGTTGGTGCAAATGATTTTCACCGCTTTAAAAGAATATTTTCAGTATGTTGGCTATATCCCACGTGTTATAACGTTGATTATTTTCAAGTAATGCTTTGATTTGGGTGTTATCAACAACTGGTCAACCGGACTGTAGGACATTGGTCAGCGACAAATCCCCAGCACGAAACATTGCAAACCACCTTTGGAATCAATGAAAACAAATACGCCGATTTTAACGAATTATTTTTCTTTAAATGCGAACTGGTATGACAAGTGTCACAATAAATCCAAAAGAGATATTTCTTAATGTAGTTAGTCAAAACTAAACTCTCCTAATGTCATAGACTATCCAATAGTTTGAATTGATATAAACAGGCTGATATAGACAGGAATACATATATTAACAAATAGATGAATCGATTAATAGGCCCCCATGAGCAGTGATTGAGAGATATGAACAGATTTGGATATGTAGGTAGGTAGAACCAAAGAAATAAGATGAATAGTTAAAGAAACAAATACTTTAATAACAAGACTGGTTGCTGCAGGATCAAACTCCACTCCAATTTCTATTCCGACTGAAGTTGATTATTGCAACTTTTGTATTGTATATATAATAGATACAACATATAAATATATATATTTTTTGTATAAATGTATTTATTTATTAGAATGAAATAAGCCTGTGTGTACCAGTTTGATAATATTTCGTTAATATCTAAGACTTATCAATTTAGCTCAGTCAGTTAGACAACCTCCTGGCAATCAGATGGTCGTTAGTTAAAATCACGGTCGGGTAATTTGAATTTGAATAAATATCGGTTTAGGTGAGGATTGTTCTTGGTCTTGTTCTTGTTGTTTTTGTTACGGTAGGAAAACAAGGTCAACTCCAGACTTGTACTGGAGTTTGATAATAAGCAAAGAAACGTTACTGTAAAACCATGAAAGCGAAAGATAAAAGGAGAAACGTTTACCTTGAACAATAA
Organism: Architeuthis dux; assembly: GCA_006491835.1. NCBI lineage: Eukaryota > Metazoa > Mollusca > Cephalopoda > Oegopsida > Architeuthidae > Architeuthis > Architeuthis dux. The sequence continues at coordinate 4,306,773 of VCCN01002036.1, forward strand.
GGGCTTACGCTGGCTACGGCTTCAACCATCCTTGTCCGGGCTTCCTATATCACAAGTTATGTCTTGTCTCGGGCTGAAATATGTTAAATAGATTTAGAGGCGACATGCACCCGAAGTGGTGTCACTCACTTCATCCTGTGTTATGTTACCCATAGTTGGGGGATGCATGCCTTTCCCAGGGGCATTAGAGCGAAATGAACGCAAACTGCCCCAACTTGAGTTTGAACTCGGCTCACCGAGTCAGTTCTCCGTGCCGTTATCACCCCGTCCTCTCTGTACCTCCTCGACTTAAACAACAAACGACAAACTAGGAACAAACAGGTCTGGTTAGTCCCTCAATGGAAACCGTCTCGCGAACAACGTATTTTGGCAGCATGTCGTGTTGGGGATGATCAATTAAACAATTGGGAAAAGGGGTGATCATTGAGTAAGTTACATTTGTTGTGCAGTCATCACTAAAAAAAGTCTGAATTTTCAAAAAAGAAACGGACACAAAGTAAGGGATCAATTTAGCAGAAACTTACATTGCTAATTGAATCCGCCTCTAAAAACCTATTTAAGTTTTTTTCTAGACATAATAAGGAGTAAATGTTGACATTTTCAGCCCTCCAACTCCATTGATGCGACATGTACGCATGATACATACATACATACATAGCCAGCTAGTCAGACCAGCTTAAAAACTGAAGAAACCTATGTTGACAGTTTTGGTGACAGTTTTGTTCGGCGGTTTCTACATGGACTGATAGGAAACAGTAACTGTCGACAGTCCTTTCGCCTAACCGATGCTTACTGCTAAAACTTTGAGATGAAAAACAAAGATGGATGAAACGAAAGAAAAAATTACGAGAAAAGGTAATTTAGGAGGGAGATATTTCTTTTTTAATTGAGATAATTAAAACAAGAAAAAAACCTGATAGTTTAAAAAATATCATTTAGCAAAAAAACGAAAACCACACGATAATGCTTCGGTTGAAACATGCGCCAACTTACACTTCTTGTAACGACGCACATCATAGGATGTGACGCCAGAGTTATTCCGGTGAGAGTTGGTCTTATCAGGTCTTCATTTGCCGTCTGCCCGGGTAAACTTCGATTAATTTTGTCCTATTCAACTTCAATACATCTTCTTTAATGTCCCCTTTCTTTTTTTCTTTTTTTCTTTCTTTCTTTGTTTATTTCTCTTTTTCTCTCTCTTCTCTCTTTAATCATCTTTCTTTTTACTTTTTCTCTCTTTCAAGTGTGACAGACATGGCTCTTATCATATATGTCACAGTAAGATTGTCCTATTCAACTTCAATATATCTTCTTTAATGTCCCCTTTTTTCCCCCTGTCTTTCTCTTTTTCTCTCTCTTCTCTCTTTAACCCATAAGAACCCACTGTGAAACCGGTGTCACATACAATTTAATTGATCTGCACAATCTCTTATATAATATTATATTTTATCCTTGATTTTAACTCATGAAGTGTACTAAGTGACATCTAATGAACATCCTGGTGCAGTTACGTGAATGTGTGTCAATTTGCCTACCCATAATCCCACATAATGTTCCTTCAAGTAGAAATTGGTCTGGATTATTATGGGTTAATAATAGGGTAGGAAGGGTGGGAGGGGGGAGAAAATAAAATCATATAATTTAATAAGAGGCATATCACTCTCCACAACCAGGCCTTAAGAAGGTAAGGTAGTTTAAAACCCACAAGAACCCACTGTGACATCGGTGTCACACACAATTTAATTGATCTGGTCAGTCTCTTATATAATATTATGTTTTATCCTTGATTTTAACTCACGAAGTGTACTAAGTGACGTCTAATGAACATCCTGGTACAGTCACGTGACTGTGTTTCAATTTGCCTACCCAGAATCCCATATAATGTTCCTTCAAATAGAAATGGGTCTGGGTTCTTATGGGTTAATCATCTTTCTTTTTACCTTTCCTCACTTTCAAGTGTGACAGACACGGCTCTTATCATATATGTTACAGTAAGATTGTGAAACTAGTGATTTCGTGAAATTCCTAAGGATTTTGTGACATCAATGAACATTTCAGTAATTTCATGAAATCCTTAGTTTCAGAATTAGTGTAGAATAGGTAATACACTTGTGATGTGCACTATTATTACTGCAATGATTTCGATCCTCACTGTGTACCCCACTACTGTGGGCTTGTGTCAAACTAAACTAAACGTAGTAAATATCGAGTATATTCTGCTATGGTATTTACAGAGTATATACCGCTCAGTTTGGCACTAGTTTCACTATATATTTTACTATATACATGATTAATATCATTAGTAGTTTTAGTACTAGTAGTCGCTACGTTATCACCTTCACTCTGTACCTTTATTTTCTCCTACGCCTCTTTCCACGCTCAATTCCTTCCTCTCCACCTTTTCTCGGTTTTTCATCATTGCTCTCCACTCTCACTGGCAGGTTTCTCCTGCCTCTCCACTTTCCCCCTTTCTCTCCAGTTTATTCGAATAAGTTTTTTTTAACTTTCTAATCACTTTCTTTTTGCTTTTTACTTTTCTTGAATGTATTTCATTTGGATTATTTTTCTTTTTTATTCTTAATTTAAAAAATCTTTCTTTCTCTTTACTGTTTTTCTTCAATTAATTATACCGTAATTTGTTTTCTTTGTTTACCTTGTCTTGATTTTCTTTTAAATAGTTTTTTCTACCTTTTTTGGACTTGTGGAGTTTTCACGCCAGTTGTATCTAATGACTATCGTTGGAGATAATTTGTTTGTTGTTGTTTCTCTTTCTTTTCTCTTTTCCTTTTTCTCCTCTTCTTCAGGTCCGTATCACTCTTTTATTTCTCACTCTTTTTTCCCTTTTTCTTTTCCTTTCACACCCATTCCTTTTTTCCCTCCTTCTTACCATGTCCATATTTATTTCTCTCTGTCTTTCATACACTCTTTCTTTTTTTCTTTCTACCCCTCTTTTCTTTCGTTTAGTTTCATTTTTATATTTATATTTCTTTTTTTCTCTTTGCATTCTTTCTTTATATATATACTATAATTAATCAATCTTTATTATTATGGGATGAAGTATTGTAACACACAACGTTTTATTAAATTTGACTAGTCTTTACCTTCAACCTAATTTTAGTTGTTTTATACAACTTATTAATTCTGGCCACTGTTTCTATGGCAACGAATAACAGCGCAATCGGAAATAAAGAGTAAGTCCTAGGTGGGAACCGAACTCACACCTTCATTGCCTTTACCAATCGGCTACGAAGACTTCATGGACCAGCAGAAGCTAATTCACACTTATAAACTCACTCCCGACAACCGACTCTCTGTGCCATATTTATGTTGTTTTACATATGATATCTAGTAGTTTTTTTTATAAATGAAACGGGTTTATAGGTGTGAATTAGCTTCTGCTGGTCCATTGAAGTCTATGTGGCTGATTGGTAAAAGCAACTAGGCGTAAACTAGTCTCCCTCTGGCAATGAGGGTGTGAGTTCGATTCTCACCGAGGACGTACTCTTTACTTCCGATTGCGCTGTTATTCGTTGCCATAGTGGGCTGTATTAATAAGTTGTATAAAAACAACTAAAATAAGGTTGAAGAAAAATCTATTTACGTATGGATGAATTATACAAATATATATGTTAGTATAAATATATTTATTGCTAACAAAACAAACGCATACTTCGAATGAATTATTTTTTCTGTCGTTATTAAATTTTCTGTATGTATAATTCTACAAAAGGCAACAGAATTGGGTAAAACAAATTACTTGTTTAATATAAGAAAAACAACAGTTGTATTCTTGAAAAATCAGAGATGCTTATATGTGTTTCCTGTCCTACCACGAAGAGTAGTAGTAGTAGTAGTAGTAGTAGTACATACGCGAAAACACAGATGTAGATAGCTGTGTACTTTGGCATATGTGAACACACATACACAAGCTTTGCTTCAACCTTCCTCTATTTCTGTTTCCTTTAGCGTGACAGAGCAAACACACATAACAGTGACAGTGGCTTTTATATTATTATTATTATTAGTAGTAGTAGTAGTAGTAGTAGTAGTAGTAGTAGTAGTAGTAGTAGTAGTAGTAGTCATGGCGGTGGTGGTAGTAGTAGTGTGTGTATGTAACGTTTAATCATCGCCTACGCCTCACCGCATGCTCAATTCTATCCACTCCTCCTCATATCGATATTTCATCATTGCCCTCCACTCTCACTGTCAAGTTTCTCCTGCTTCTGTACTTCCCTCCTTACTCTCCAGTATCACTTTCTACAAGTGAATAATGACGAAATCCTGATCTCCACTTGTTAACGGTCTTCGCAAAAGAAATGGCAACGATCAATCGACACACCTTGTGCTTCATCTTATCCTCATTTCTGCCATTGCCCGGATCTTCAGCTTCCGGCTTAGGCAGACAACTTCCGGTTTCTAAAATAAATGACTTTTTCCGATACAAGCGGACAGAAACGGCTTCATGGAAACCATAATAGAAGATTTGGATAGGAAAATAACATCTATAACAAAAACAAGAGACAAAACCCGATAAAAGGTGGGATGAGATTAAATCTGATTTAAAATAGAATCATGTGTGCTAAGTTCTTATTGGGTCTTCATCAAGTTGTTATTTAACCACCTAATCACGAGGATAGTCTAATGGTTAGCATGTCTGCCTTATACGCAGGAGGTTTCGGGTTCGATTCACGTCATGAGCGAAGAGTGTGGGAAACTTTTCATAAGGACACATTTCCATGTGCACTCAGCAGCTAATTGAGTACACTCTAAGCTGTGTAATTAAGTAGGAAGTATCCTTGGAGAGACTGAAAGCAAGACGTTTTGGATGAGGGTCCATAGTCTCACGAGACTGACAGATGGACATACACTCCAGAAAACAATATTTTCAAATCAATGCACCACTCTGGTGTGTACCCAAACGCTCAAATGAACATTTGCTAAAATGTCTGTAATTATCCATGACCAACTCGAAACGTTGGTTAATTCAAACCTTTGATTTAACTCTATTTAATTTCAAACGAACAGAGCAGAAAGGGATTCACGGTCACTATATTAAAAGAAAAATGCTTAAACTGCTCAAGTATGAGCCATCACATCAGAGGAACTGAATTATAGTAAATTAAGTTATGTAAATCGGAAAAGTGAGAATTTCATTTGCATCATTAATTGTGTGTACATCTAACATGAAATACAAAAACGCACAATTTTTGATGATCTGATTAGCAGACTTCTCGCATTTCTAATGAATGGTATACTTTCATTAACTGTAAACCATCACCTTTAGATAATAATGAAACACGAGTCTGGTTAGCCATTCAATAGAAACCGTCGCGTGACCAACGTCTTTTGGCAGTATGTCGTATTTGGGGTGATCGATTAAATAATTGGAAAAAAGGGATGATCAATGATTAAGTTAATTCTGTCGCATTTTGTTGGGCAGTGATCACTAAAAAGTCTCAATTAATCTGGCCATATATATTGCCAGTTATTTATATATGCTCAATACATTCTTGTTTACATTCACTCGGTAAACGAGGGAGCAGCATTGTATGCTCACCTTTGGTGAGGATATCCTTATCTAGTTATTTTTATTAGATGAAGCATTGTCAACCATTTTCAAACATTATTAATAATGTCAGACAAATTTAACTTTCATTGTGTGTGTTATAGTTGGACTCTTTTCCTCGTCTATGCTGTTATTTCTTTCAGAACGTTTCGGTCGTATACCCACCGGCCTTCTTCGGAACGTTGTGAAAGAAATAACAGCGTATACGAGGAAAATAGTCGAACTATATCACACACAACTATATCACACACACCATAATTCAAAACAGTTTAACTTCCATCTGATTTGTATTGCATTTTATTGCACTAGGTGGTTTTACAATGTTCCTATCCATTCTGCCTACTTAAACGATGTAGAAATTATAACGGCCTGAGCGTTTGGATAAACAAAGCAACAATACTAATATGATACATAAACTGTTCGGAAATTGATAATAATCGATCTAGAAAATTCTGGCAGCTTGAAATTTAACTTTAGTTGGCAACCAGTCTAGGAGACGGACAACTCAGTATTCAGGGAAAGTCTAACCCTTCGTCCAATGGACAAAGTAGGGAACGTGTTCCTGAAGTATACTGTTCAGGGGGATCTGGTGAAGCTTCAACGGTCTGAACAAGCCGGAAGTGGATTATCATGAATTGCTCAGATAAATAAAGGTAAGTAAAACAAACGGAAAGACGAAATAACGTGAATGGCGTATCCACCTTCCCACGACACCTTGATTACAAGTGGAAGATTTTTAAAAAATCGATGCTCAATCCTTAACCCTGAAACTGGAATAATAAAACTCTTCACATTCAAATTATGACGAATGTCATTTTGAGGGTGTGAATCATATTGCAAGGCTTTCCAGTTTACTCGGTTATGATTCTTTGCAAAATGTTTAACACAAAGATTATGGTGCGGCTATGAAGCTGCCCTACTCAAGACTGGAAATATAGTAAGTACAGAGAGTATTCGATACATTTCAAAAAGTTCATTTTAACATCCTTATACAGCTAAAAGAACTGACTGAATTTGGATCAAATATGAAAGAATACACAAATCGAAAAGATATTGAAACATGGTTGAACATTCAAAAGTTATGTACAGAAATCAGAAATAATTTGTCTAAATTCTGTCAATGTTGAAGCTGTTCTGAACCTTCAACATTGACAGAATTTGAACCAAATATTTCTGATGTTAAAATATACCTTTTGAAACAGTTGAGTCGACAGGAGTGTATCCTGACCCATATTCACTATATAGAGTCAAATGTCTTTAGTTCCTACCCAGTAAGATGCATCGTGGTGCTGGGTCGCTAATCCCCGAAGCTATCGTTGGAGATCAAGTGACAGTACCTAGCTCAATAGTCTCACCCACTTCAACTCTCACACAATCTGAATCGTCCAAATTCTTCTTTCGGTTCTCAATTCTTTAAATTTCTTTGCAAACTCATTTGAAACTACTCCTAGTGCTCCAATAATTATCGGCATACCTTTCATATTTCTTTGCAATTATCAAGGTTTTGATACTTGATACTTGTTTATCGCTTTTGTTTAGTTCAAACCAGCTGGAATGACAACATCCACCATTTGAATTTGTTTGTTGTTCAAAACCTACTCTGATATCTGAACTTGGCTAAGGTGTTTAATATCAAAATGCTAAAGATATGTTCTTCTAGTACTAAGTAATTATGTATGTGGTTATTTTCCTTGTATAATTTGTTTGTATTCTGGAAGTCAAGTCAACTGATTCTAGCGAGTCGTGTCTTATTTTGTATCTAATGATCTTGTAGGGCTCTACGTAAAACAACGGTGTATATTGCAAGACTGTAGGTCTTATAGATCGGAGGTTACAGCAAAAATCGTGAAGATAGGTATGTAGCATTTTCCGAGAATATTTCTAGTACGCAATCCTATTTCTTTGAATTTTGGAATTAATTATTGATGGAAGTATATTTATATGGAGATCCTTCGGAACAGGATTTCATCTACTTTCCAAGAATATATCTTGCAAGACGGTACATCTTGTACATCTGAAGTTACAACCAAAAGTGTGAATATATGTATGTAGCATCGTTCGAGAAAATCTCAAGTACGCAGTCCTTTTTCTTCAGATGGTGGACATTATTTCCGATGAATGTATATACATATGGGTATCGTTTCCAATGGTGTATCCTGCAAGACTGTATCTATTATAGGTCAGATATCACATCAAAAACCGTGAAGATAGTTATGTAGCATTTCTCCAGAAATTCTCAAGTACACATTCCTATTTATTTGGATTGTTTAATGAATCCTTCATGGAGATATATACATATCGATACCTTTGGAAAGAGAATGTTATCGGCTTTCCAACGGTCTATTTTAAACTGTATATCCCGTGCTCCGGATGATACAACCAAAATTGTAAAGATAGGTATGTAGCGTTTTAGAGAAAATGATGATGAAATTCTCTTTCTAACCATACCCATAATTACATACTTCCATCAAGAATAATGCCCACCATCTGAAGAAATAGGACTGCGTACTAGAAATGTTCTCGAAGAATGCATTGTTTTATGCAAATGAGATAGTTCTTCCCAACTTATTGGGAATATCTTTTTTCTGAAAGAGGACATCCTAGGGAAAAATTTGGTTCCCTATTTATAGAGTCCTGTTGGTGGTGCACAATGTGTCCTGTTTGGCACCAGAACTATTCTACCTAATAGTATGCCTGGGTACCCCTAACCCTCGCCAAACGCACCGGAGATCCTCGTCTACCACCGCATTTCTGAATATACACATGTATACCTATTTGAAAATGCTAACCCCAATTTCTCTGTTCTCGGGTGGTACTTACCCCCACCAGACCCCAGTATATATCGGGAGGACTGATTGGTTGTAGACCCTTCCCTTTAAAACTAATGGAATATTCTTGTTCTTGAAGTTTGGGCTTGCTTTGCTGAAAGCTTGCCAACCATGGGTGAATCAACCTTCTCAATATTCTCGCTCATTGAGCAGAAGTCTGCTTTTAATAGATTCTACTTCACTTACCATTCCCATTTATTTTCATCATGATTATTATTACTCTAGTGGTTATTGATTTTAATACCAATATAATTAAATATCTCAATCTGGTTTAACCAATCCTTAAACGTTGTCGGAATTCAACAAGCCTAAACACTGAAAGAAGAATTTCTACTTAGAAAAATCGGTGAATGTGATTTCAAAAGCAACCATGTTTAGTCATCAAACTTTTTTTCTGATTAGCTCAACGATTTTCTGACTCGGCAATCTTCGTTTCAAATGAAATTTAAAAAGAATAATACTAAGTCCACCCTGGCCAGATTACAGATTAATAATTGGGAATACATTCCGTACACACAGATATATATACCTGGAATTACCTAGAGAGGTTATTTTTTATATTATTTAATTAATGGATTACTGTCATTACAGTGCTGTCAGAAAATAAAAAATGCAATCGTTAAGTAATATTTTGGGATCGTTTCAGTGCTCATTGTTCGGAATGTTGGCTTGCTCTGTATTGTCTCGTATATGCAACTATTGTAGCAGCACGATATCTAGCAGCATCTTCTGGAACTCGTCTTGAAAAATGGAGATAGATAAACGTAGAGATGGGCGAATTGTCTATCGACAACCTTTTTTCTTTTGTATAAATATTGAAAAGTGTTTATACAAAACACACACACACACACACA
>VCCN01002036.1:4355727-4366208 GCA_006491835.1 Architeuthis dux
TATATATGCATGCAGTCTACAAGTTTGTAATAAGATAACAATAATAAACTCTTCGTATGTATCATCGTTCTCCGTTAGGTACTGACAAGGGTCGACGTCACTTAACTTTGGGGATCGCACAAGAATCGATGCGTCTAACTCGATTTGGCCGTAACCTGTGATGAAGAATGGGAAAACAATGAAACAAAGAACAGATGAGAAACATCAAAGAGAAAGTAGGCGCGGAAAAGACGGCGGATATTATATGTGTGCATTGTAGGGGTATGCGGGTATGCTAAGTTACCTCAGGGAGATGAATGCCCCTGCCTTTTATAGATATAGGTCACCCTGGGTAAGGTATAGTACCCGTCTGCCCCCTGTATTTCAGGGGTTAGTCTGGTGTTCTGGTGTCATCTGGTCGCCATTCCTTCATTATTCTTGTTCTTGTTATGGGGGAAAACGAAGTCAACTCCAACTTGGAGTTTGACAATTATTGAAATAAGGTTGCACATTGGAATGTCACGTAGAAAAATCCGAAATCTTTGCTCCAAATTCTGTCAATTATAATGGTGTATAAGGATGTTAAAATTAACTTTTTAAAATATATCTGATAATGTTGGATAGTGGGGTGAAGATCCGTTGTTTCCAGGGAAGAAAGAAGACTCGAAAGCTGTTTGTAATAATATGAAAACATATTTTTATTTCTTAAGTTACATTTTTGTCGGCCGGAGAGTGAAGAGTGGGAGTGGTGCCGAGAGACCGTCCCCAACAGGGGAACTTGGCCTTATGGCTTCCCAGCCCTAGGTTCTCTGCCTCCCCGGCTGTCTCTGCTTTCGGTTCTGAGTCCTCTCCGTCTCTTCTCTGAGCTTCCTCGTCTCGGCTCTGAGCTTTAAGGGGTTTTGAACGCCCACGCTTGTGTTTTCAACATCCTGTTTTCGGGATGAATATTTCCTAAGGTGACTGGAGTCACGTCCACTTCCGCACAGTTGTTTGGCCCGGAAATGACCTTTCATGACAGTATATGATAACAATAATTCACTGTATATTTACTCACCAACATCACTATTATAATTAGTTGGTTAGTTTCCAAACATTTGACATGCAATATCCAATTTTCTGTTACTTCCAAAATTAGATTGATTTCCACATAATCGAAATAGCTACAATATTTGGTTCACCATTCTATTGTTTATTTGCAAATTATTGTTTGTGTTTCAATTTTAAAACGCAATTTTTGTTATTTCGTTCTTGAAACATATGTAATTAATCAACGACATGGATATTAATAATAGACTTTAGAATTGTTGTGGGGATTATGCATTATTATATACAGTGAGTGCCAAAAGTGTCCGATGCATTTCAATAGGTTGTTTTTGAAACGTAGTTATACAGCTTCAGAATTGACTGATTTTGTACATGGTAGCCCCAGCTGTACCCGATATAGTCTCAGCGGAGAGACTTTGAAGTTCGGGGACATTTGATTGACGCTCGAATCCTCTTCCGGGCCCGGATTGCAGAAAAGCAGCGCCAGTCAGATCATCCATGTGTAGGAGTTCCCCATCAAATCGTTTTGGAGTTGTAACACGCTGAGATGTCAGGGGAAGGCTAAGAGGTGATACACCTTGCCCAATGGTGATCTGGAACTATACTAGGTAGGTGCGTTCAGCTGCCTGAGGTATTGTATACATACCCGCATACAGACAGTGAGTGCATAAAGTATCCGATACATTTCAAAATATGTATTCTAACATCCTTATATACACTTCTATAGTTTTGAGAAAGGTCATTAATATTCAAATGGTTCTGCGGACGATTGAACTCCTTCTTGTTATTTGTGTTGTAAACCGAGTGTGATTGGTTAAACACAAATTATGTTTAAAGGGGGTAACCCTTATAGCACATGACCCGGGTGTTTCTGTGTCTTTGTATTGTCGGATTTAGATTTGTTGAGAAGTGGAAGCCACATCGGGTTGAAATCCGCACTCTCTGGCTAATGCATTTAGTCGACATTTTGAGGTGAGCTGCCTCTTTGATTTTTCTCTGCTTCCAACATCGTTCTCTGTCAATAATCTGGACTTCCCAAAGAGGAAGATGCTCGCCGTTCTTTCACCACATGTGGTAGGCCAGAGCAGATTTATCTATCCCCTGATTATGGCCTTCTTGTGTTCATCAAGTCTGACCTTGAGGGGGCGACCCGTTTCTCCGGTACAGAGAAACATTTACCAGGCACATTTTATTTTTTAAATTTTCCCCACATCTTTTCTATATATCTCATCTGATAACTCCCAACATTGTCCTATTAATTTCTTTTCTATCCCAGATGATCTGAATGTACCTAAGTTATTCCTAAAATTACTTATATGTATAAGGATGTTAGAATGAACATTTTGAAATGTATCGGATTCTTTCTGCACTCACTGTACATCTAGACAACAAGCTAACTTTTTGCAATATTTTAATTGGTTAGTTCTTTCCAACATTTTATATATTTTTGTTTCTCCCCAAACGGTTTATCCAATTTTCGCTTGCATCCAAAATTAAATTGATTTTCCTATAATCGAAAATATCGTGATTTTTTAGTTAACCATTCTATTGTCTCTTTGCCAATGATTGTGTTTCATTTTTCTAAAAGCCATCTCGTTCATTTTGTTATTTCGTTCTTGAAACATTCATAATTTAGCAACGACATCCATATTAATAATAGACTTTATTATATTTATGGGGATTATTAGAAACCGTCAACCAAAACTGTCACCAAAACTAGGTTTCTTCAGTTTTCAAGTTGGTCTGGCTCTCTGGCTATGTATGTACCGTATTTCCCGGCATATAAGACGCGTTTTTTTGTCACGTGAAGCGAACGCTTTATCAGTTGTTTAACTAACGTTACTGAGCTATGCACATAATGTAAACAGCTAGCCACTGTGGAGGAGGTTAATGTAGATTTGAATAGATAAGAACATAAGAATAACCCGATAGTGTGGAGGGCCATAACGATCAGGGGAAAGGAGGGGGTTTCATTTTTATTTTTTCGAGAATATGCCTGCAAAAATTGAGGTGCGTCTTATATGACGGTGCGTCTTATATGCCGGAAAATACGGTATGTATCGCGCGTACAGGATGCGCCAATGGAGCAAGAGGGATGAAAATGTAAACATTTACTTTTTTCTTTGTTTTTTGAAAATCCCCCCGCCAAATAGGTTTTTAGTCGAGGTTCAATTTGCAATGTAAGGTTAAATTGGTCCCTTAGTTTGTGTTAGTTTGTGTTAGTTTGTGTTCGGCAGCATTCGCTCTTGAATTTTGAAAATTCAGACATTTTAGTCAACAAAAGGCGAAAGAAGTAATTTATTTATTGATCACCTCTGTTTTAATCGATCAACTCCAACACGGCATGACGATTTCTATTGTGTGACTAACCAGACCTGGATATTTAAAATATTTTATTTACCTTCGAAGACATGATGTGAATGCGTTTATCTACAATGCTCTCACATTGGTCGGTGTTTGTGCAAGCGTGCTTGTGTGTGTGTGTGTGTGTGTGTGCGTGTGTGTGTGTGTGTGTGTGCGTGCCTGAACCATTTTCATACAAACTGTCAAAATTAATTTAAAATAAATTTGCAAACTGTCAGAATTAATGTAAAATAAATTCAATTCGTTACATTCAAATGAATTTTGGATTTTTATTTTGAAAATTGCGAAAATTTAGTTTATGGATTTTATTTAAATATGGTTTTCTAAAAGACAATAACTGCAAAAGGAGAGACTATAATCCTGAAAGAATAAGAATAACCTCAGATTAATGAATATAACCTCAAAATAAAGACAATAACACCACCCAGTGAGCGTAAACCTCTACCAACGCCGTACACTAACTAACGAACTGAATGAAAAATAACATATTGAGAAACAACGGGCAGAATCTTAAATGTATACATATTGAGTTACTTACCTTGAAATTTAAATCTAACTTTTTATCAACTGCAGAATAGTAAACTATATCTCAATCGGAGACACATTCCTGGATCCACACCACAATTTAATCACTTTTTTGTAGCCCATCTCTCCACAAAATATCATTGATAACTTTTGGAGATAGTGTGTGGACAGACAGACGGACAAACGGACAGCCAGACGAACAAACAGACAGACAGACACGAATGAATACATATACCTGTTCCAACTTCGTTGGTAGAGGTAAAAAAGATAAATTATCGAAGGAACTTATTACCTGTGAAGGTCCGTAGTTCGCCTCAAACACAACATTATAACATTAAAAAAGAAAAAGATTAGGATATTCGTATGATTAATGTGTGCAATAATGAAATTAATTCATTCTAGAATGCCAGACAATGTGTGAGACAGAAATATACGTTTTCAGAAACGGTGGGATACAAACAACCGAGATAAGGATACTAGAATGAATAATTCATAAGGTAATGCCAATATTTAACCAGTTCCAGACTCTTGGAACATAAATATCTCGATGTTTCTATGGCTGCTGGGATATATACAGTGAGTGAAAAAAAAGTACCCCATGCATTTCAAAAAGTGTATTTTATCATACTAATACACCGTCAAAATTGACAGAATTTCCAAAAGATTTCTAATTGTTGTACAATACCTTTCAATATTCAATCTTGTATCTATATTCTAATCCAAAGATTTCTAATTTGTGTACAATACTTTTCAATATTCAATCTTGTTTCTATATTCTAATCCAAAGATTTCTAATTGTTGCATAATACTTTTCCATATTCAATCTTGTTTCTATATTCTAATCCGAAGATTTCTAATTGTTGTATACTACTTTTCAATATTCAATCTTGTTTCTATATTCTAATCTTTGGTCTAAATTCTGTCAATTCTGAAGTTGTGTGAAGATGTTAAAATTGACTTTTTGAAATACATCGGATACTTTTTTCACTCACCTTAAATTTGCCGTTGATCTCTTTTCGAAGTCTACAGGGATATTCTCATTCAGCAGTTTAATAGGTATTTCAGGAAAGGGTTAATCTCAGAATTTATGACATTTGCAAATAATTTTAAAAACAGGTCTGGTTAGTCACTCGATAGAAACTAACGTATTTTGGCAGCATAGCGTGTTGGGGGTGATCAATTCAATAATTGGAAAACGGGGTGTTCAATGAATAAGTTAATTCTCTCGCCTTTTGTTGGGCCGTGATTGCTCAATTAAAAAAAAGTGAATACGGGACACCAACTAAGGGACACATTTAGCATAAACTTACATTGCAATTTGAACCACCCACTAAAAACCTATTTAGTGGAGAGATTTACAAAAAAGAAAGAACAGGTTTTTTCTAATCATAATAAGTAATAAATGTTTTTAATTTTTTTGGTACGCATGATACATACAGCCAGACCAGCTTAAAAACTGAAGAAACATATGTTGACAGTTTTGGTTGACAGTTTCTAATAGCTGTTTAACTCACAAGAATGCATTTAGTATATTCATTTATTCGTTTGTTTATTTTTTATTTTCCAGCCTGCTTGGTTTTGGATTTGGGGTTGTCCTTCTCTCAGACTTGTCTGGGGGTGGTTTCTTGCCTTTTCCAAAGGCATTGGATCAAAGTGAACATGAATAGTCTCGACCGGAGTTTGAACTCGGGTCACTGATTCCATTGTACATGCTGTTAACCCCTACGCAACTCGCACCTCTATATTAAACACTACATTGTAATATAAAAAAGAAGAACCATAAGAATGGGTGAAGATGCGGATAATTCAGCCGAATGTCTGGACCAAGTTTCATATCAATCCATCATGATAAGACTGAGGAAATTGATATTTAACATATTAGGGACCGACCGACCGAACAGTGTCTTATACATGGACACATCTAAAACATATTAGGATATGCGTAAATGAGTAAGGTTGAAAGTTTCATCTCAACCCAACACGATACGGCCGAGATAATTGATATGTAGCATTACTACTTGTGGTAGTAGAAGCAGAAAGAGGAGGGAATGAGCAAGAGGAAGAGGAAGATGGGGATAGTTAACGTGAAGGTCTGGACCAAGTTTCATATCAATCCATCATTGATACGGCCGAGAATACTGATATTTAACATTACTACTTGTGGTAGTAGTAGCAGCAGGAGGGAGGAAGAAGAAGAAGAAGAAGAAGAAGAAGAAGAAGAAGGTGAGGATAGTTCACCCGAAGGTCTGTACCAAGCTTCATATCAATCCATCATGATAAGACTGAGAAAATTGGTATTTAACATATTAGGAACCGACCGACCGACCGACCGACCGAACAGTGTCGTATAGAGATACATGGACACATCTAAATACATATTAGGATATGCGTAAATGAGTTGAAAGGTTGAAGAAAACATTAAGCACTTTAATAGGTTCATGATGAAAGGGGTAATTTCAGAATTATAGACATTTGCAAATATTTTAAGAAAATATCTTTTCAACTCCCAAGAATGCATTGAGTATATTCATTGATTTTATTTTCATTTGTTTATTTTCTCTTCTTCAGCCCGCCTGGGGTTGTTTGTCTTTTTCTACAAAAGCAGACAATCGATTTTTGTTCAGGTCGAAAGGATAAAGAATTTTGGTATTGATTTTTATGCGCGAACCGTAATGTACGTCACGAGTTTCACGATAGACGAGGATTTTGCAAGCCGCAGGATTTTTCGTTTTACTCTGGATTTTTTTCATGTTATTTTCTTTCTTTTTCATATTTTTTTTCAGGTGAGAACTTGAAAAATTCTGAACTTTCAACGAATGCTAATTTGGCAGAGAAAATGGTAAAGCCGGTTTAATTTTACTCTCAAAAAGGTTAGACTTTTAGCTCAGATAATTGGCTCGGCAAGGAGAGTTCAAACTCTGTCTGGGACAGTTTGTTTTCAACTTTCTTTCACGATATTTTGCAAGCCGCAGGATTTTGAAAGTCGAAGGATTTTGCAAGCCGCAGGATTTTGCAAGTCGCAGGATTTTAACGTTTTCCTCTGGAGTGTTTCTCTTGTTTTCTTTCTGTTTTATTTTTATTTTACTTATTCATTTATTCATATTTTGTTCAGATGAGGACAACAATTCAAATCTTGAACGAATACAGGGTTGCCGAGTGGGTCACGGCATGGAGAACGAGCAGTTTGTGTTCACTCCGTGAGCGAACTCAGTATTTCTAGCTAGCTACAGCCTTTTGACTTCGATCGTAAACCAGAATGTTTGTTTGATAGATTATAATACAAAACATTCGTAGTGTGTGGGAGGGGGGATCAATTTTAATGGTTCAGTACAAGCGCTACTGCTGGTTTCACATAAAGATCATCATAATGAACATTTGAATGTTATTTCTAATTATCTGTATACATCTAGTTCTTGTGCTGCTATGTGAATGGCTGGCTGGTTCATCAAATGAATATCCGTGGTTTTGTATGCGTTTTTTGTTATCTTTTTTTTTAATTCTGAAGGCTCATAACTAAATCTACGAGGATATTGATGCATAGGTGTGTCATCCATTCAATATTATCTCTCTCTCTATATATATATTTAAAAACTCCGACGTTGTATTTCTTCAATGAAACTAGATGCCAACGTTCTTTCCAGCAAAGCAACAAAGCCGTTACATAAGACGATCAAAAACAACAAGAGATCTACCGTGCCGCGCCATAGTCTTTCGTTCTTCAGCCCCCTACAACGAGGGTCCGACAAGAAGCATTGCCAAATGTGTCCTCACCTCTGCACACCCGGTATGTTACATCTACATCATTTGGTGCCGTGTATACTGTGATAATAAAGTAATCAAAAAGGTCTCCCATTTGGTACCAACTGATTACCTCCCCCTTATAAGAACTCTCGCGGTTACTATATAAAGGAAGCACTTATGACACCATATATTTAGTAGCACATTATAGGAACTAATTTTTTTATGAATCGTTTGTGCTAGGATTAATAGTTTAGTTATTGAGGAATCGGTGTATAAATCTGAAGACTTCCTTGCCTTCGTCAGTTCCAGAAAGGACACAAAGCGTTAGCCGTATTAATTCATTCTGAACTCACATTTAAAAAATACATTTAACAGCTTACACACAAAGTCCTACACTTCCAATCTTTTATTTCTAAAACCACCATTGAAAAGATTTTCAAACAGTGACTTCTCTCAAGAAGTAAAGAACTTTGAATCAGTGTCTTCCTTCGAGAAGTAAGATTTATCCACGCCTCCAAGATGAGCGAAAACCTGATAAAACCAATAACAGGCGGACATCTCGCCGCATGAAAAGAAGTATTTTATGCAACACTACCCCGTGATCAACAATTGAAGAAAACAGTTGCTTCAATTAAATATACTTTGCGGGTGCATAATTGTATTCCTGATATTCTTGCGTTCAAGGAAAACGAAGTAGCAACATATTTGTTACAGCATTAATTTAGGGAATACTAAAAATTCCCAACAACATGTAAAGTTGAATAAAGCTTTCTACAAGCTAATCTTGCATTCTTACTCCATTACACATATATACGGCTACGCTGCAATAATTTAGCAGAGACAACGATCAAGTCGGTTAAACTTTAGGCTAAGTTTGAGTTCAGAATCCTTTTCAGATTTTGTATTCCGAAAACTGAATGACCTCCCTTATACTGTCTTTCTTAATTGCATTTCGGGCGTTATTCTTCCTTTTCTTTCTGATGCAATGATTAATCATTTTTGTTACAGGAGGTTTTAACGTGGATTAACAAGTTGTTATAATATACATTAAATAAATTAGATTGAATATTCCCTTATATTTATGATGTGCAACCTTTCTAATTCAATAAAATAAGTAATAAATGAAGAAAGAAATAAATAATTATTATATTGATTTGTATACACATATATATAAAGCGAAATGTACGTCACGAGCTTCACGATAGACAAGTATTTTCCAAACCACAAGATTTTACGTTTGCCTCTGGCTTTTTACTGTTATTTCTTCTTTTTTTTAAATTAATTCTTTTTTTCTTGTTCAAGTGAGAACTTAAAACATTGTAAACGAATGCTAATTTCGCAGAGAAACGATACAGCCTTTTAACGCCCGTCGCTGGACAAAGATCTTCCACAAGATACGCCAGATCTCTCGATCGTGGGCGTCGCGGCGCCACTATCTTCTGAACCTGTCTAAATAGTCTCGTCATCTTATTTTTTGCCGGTCACAATTTCTCATATGATCTCTGGGGATCCACGTTATGAGTCGTGATGTCCAGCGGTTGTCTGACATTCTTGCAACATGGCCTGCCCATTGCCATTTGAGTTTTCAAATGGATTGTATGATATCTCTGACTCCTGTTTTTACAGTAATATACTGAGCTGTCTTGTGGTTTCTCTATTCTTGTGCACGTTGCATGATTCTTAGTTTGAGAACCAGTCTTTTGGTTAGGTTCCACGTTTCAGCTCCATATGTGACTATTGCGGGAACACATTGGTTATAGACCATTCTTTTCAAAACTAATGGGATCTTTTTGTTCTCGAATCACCCTAGGAGAAACAATAAAACTAGTTAAATTTTAGTCAGGAAATAGTTAAACTTAGATGTATGTGAATTTCTGAGTGAGGACTTATTATTATACACTGATTTACTCGGACTAATGTCCTCATGTTCGTTGTTATAGTCACAACGTTTTGTCCGTTGTACCCATTGTATAACACGACACAGTTTTGAGTCACGGTCTCCAATATATTCAAATTGACCCTTGTGGGGCGTGCCCCCACCCCAAACCCCACGCTTAGAATCACTGGTTAAACATAAATGTTTGTTGTTCGGATACGGAAGAACCCACGAGAAAAATGAGAATATCTCGAATGAACTGATCACCTGAGCAGGTACGTAGAACGCATCGAACACAACGTTATATTGATTTTATTTCCATTTGTTTACTTTTGATTTCAATGTACATTACGAGTTTACGACAGACAAGTATTTTACAAAGCGGAGGGTTATCGTTTTCTTTGGCATTCTTTCCGCTTTCTTCTGTTCTTTTCTTCTGTTGGGGTGAGAACAATTCTCAACGTCGAACAAATGCTAATTTAGCAAAGAAACGATAAAGGCGGTTACATTTTACTCTAAAAAAACGTTTAAACTTGGATGTAAATTTGTGTCTCAATTTCTGGGATGAGGAATTATCATTATTATACACTGATCTACTCGAAAAATCATACAACATTGGAAAATGAGGGAGGGAGGGAGGAAGAAAGGGAGGGTAGAAGGAAGAAAAGAAGGAGGAAATAAATAAATGAAGGGAGGAAGGAAGGAAGAAGACACAAAAGTGCAAAGAAGACAAGGAAAAAGAAAAAGAGCCCGACGTGAAGAAAGGACACAGAATGAAGAATAATGGAAAGAAACCAACTGACTGAAAAGAGGCTGTTTTACTGACTAAGCTAAATTGACAAGTCGTAGATATTAGAGAAGATTTACCATACAGATACGCACGGACTTAATTCTAATAAATATATGCATTTATACAAAAACATAATAGTCCGGTGGCCAGCAGGGGCTACCG
>VCCN01002036.1:4513920-4543721 GCA_006491835.1 Architeuthis dux
TTGTTTACTGTCCCATGGGCACCAATCCGTTAGTCTTTCCCCATAGATTGTCATATATTCTTGCTAGTTGACCAGCCCATCTCCATTTTTGCTGCTTAATTAGTTGTATAATATTCTTCACTTTAGTCCTCTCTCTGATCCATGTTGATCCTTTTCTATCTCTTAAAGTTATCCGTAGCATTGATCTTTCCATGGCTCTCTGTGCTATTCTGAGTTGTGTATTAACCTAATCTGTGTAATGGAATCGTCCATCACGGTGGGTTATAAGCAGTAGCTCGCTTGTCGCTATGTGCCAGTTAGCATATCAGGATTCTCCTAGCATGTACTTAATGTAAATAAAATACTTTATTCAACACAAGTTCGTCGACGTCTTTCATTTGACGGTTCTGTTACCTCAACCAGAATATAACAGTGGCGACGAAGGATTACTTCGAAAATTCACATTGCAACACAATATGGAGGAACTAAAAACTGTTACGACAGGCATTAGAAGAACAACAGGCGGTACAAGAACGACAAGCGCGCCTCTTAGTGTTAATGCTTAATAAAATGACAACAACAACAACTGTTTCTTTGGCAAATTCAATTGTCGAATTCAATTACGGCCCGGACACTGAGATAATGTTTGAAGCGTATTATCGCCGCTACCAGGAAATCTTCAATAGAGACTGTTAACTGGCCGGACGAAAAGAAGGTAAGACATCTATTAAGAAAATTGGATCCCGTAGAACATGAAAGATATTGTAATTACATTTTGCCGGTGAAAGTTGGAGATTTAAATATGGAAAGAACTGTAACGATTCTTACAAAAAGAATTTAGAGAAAAATCCTCTCTCCTTCATACGAGATGGCAGTGTTTGAAACTAACTAAAAATGTGAATGACGATTTCGTATCCTACGCAGGCACCGTAAATCAGGAATGCGAAAGTTTCAAGTTGAGAGATTTAATGGAGGACCAGTTTAAATGTCTTATTTGTGTGCACGGTATAAAATCACCCAGAGACACAGAACAAGGATTCAATCAAAGTTTGAACTGGACCAGGCCATAAATCTACAGTCAGTGGCAGAAGAATGTCAGATTATTACATTTAAAACATGACACAGCACAAATAGAGGAAAATGACACACCATCAAATATTCAGGCTATATATAAAAACAAGTCTCACAACAAGAAAATAACTGAGGAGAATAGAACGCCTAATCCTTGTTGCGGGTGTGGCGGTATCCATTATAAAAGAATATTGCCCTTTTAAGGACCGAAGATGTTTTAATTATGGCAAAATTGGACACCGACAAACTTACAGCAACGCGAAAAAGAATTCGGAAGCAGTAAAATTGATACAAACAACGAGAGAAGAGAATTTGTCATCGAACAGAAAATGTGTTCATGTAAACATACCTGTTAAACATCAGCTAGACACGGACTCTGATATTACGATAATATCAGAAGAGACGTGGAATAAAATAGGGGTCCGTGAAATTCGAAAAAGTGTGCGTGAAGCACACGGTGCTTCTGGAGCAAGAACAAAAAGAAAAGTAAAAATTGAGTGTGAGGTTTCTTTTAGAGAAAAAACCTCTGCTATATTGTGGAGAGAAACTCATTAAATTTGTTGAGGGCGACTGGCTACGAATCTTTCCGCTATCGAAACTATGAATGGTGAACTGGATAGACCAGTAAATCTTTCAAGTTGGGCTGCACCGGTGGGAATAGTAAATAGTTTGAATGAATTACGAGTTTGTGCAGATATCTCAACAGGATTGAACGAAGTTTTACAAGACCAAAATTATCCTCTTCCAACAGCAGAATAGGTATTTACCAAATTGAATAAAGGTAAAGTTTTTTCAAAACTCGATTTATCGGATGCGTATCTACAAGTTGAAGTAGAAGTAAGGAGCAAACATTTATTAACTATTAATACGCATCGGGGATTATACCAATATAACCGGTTACTTTTCGGAATAGAAGTCGCCCCTACAATTGTTCAGCAAATTATGGACACTATGCTGGCTGGACTAGATGTAATAGTTGCATATTAAGTGAAACTGTGGATGAACATTATAAACACATAGAGAAAATGTTTGAACGAATAAGGGAATTCGGTTTTGGTCTTAGTGAAAAACAATGTGAGCTATTTATGCCTAGCATAAGATATTTTGGTCAAATCATCGACCAAAATGGACGTAGACCAGATCCAGAAAAGTTAAAAGCCATAAAATATATATGCCGGCCTCCCACAAATATTTCCACATTACAATCAGTTCTAGGTCTTGTTAACTATTACAATTCGTTCGTACCAAACATGCATGAATTGAGAGCGCCATTAATACGTTACTTAGAAAGGGTAACAAATGGAATTGGTCAGTAAACTGTCACAAACTATTTGAAGGTATTAAAAAGAATTTAAATTCGGAACTATCACTAACACATGTGATCCTAATCTGGACATAATAGTAGCATCGGATGCTAGTGAATATGGTATCGGAGCAGTAATTCTGCACAAATTAAATGACGGGAAAAAGAAAGCCGTGGCACATGTTTCAAGAACATTATTACCTATAGAAAAAGAGGCATTAGCAATAGTTTTTTTTCTGTAAGAAACATTTCATAACATGTTACATGGTAGAAGATTTATTTTGCAAACACTTCTTGCAATATTTGGCTCAAAAGGGTATTCCAATACATACAGCTAATCGATTGCAACGCTGAGCTACCATATTACTCGGATATAATTTTAAAATTGAATATCTACCGTCTACAAAAATGGGACATGATGATAGTCTTTCTAGGCTAATTCCGAAATATAAAGAACCAGTTTAAGATACAGTGATCGTCTCAATAAATAAACATATTCTGTGTAACCCAAGAGTTACACTTGACAAAATAAAGTTGGAATCTAAAAAAGATGAACATATTCAAAAAAAAATAATAAAATATTAAAAATTTCGATGGAAAGACAACAAAACCGATAACATTTACAACAAAAAAAGACTGTTTAATGTACGCGGAATGTGTAGTAATTCCAGTCAAATGTTAAAAGAATTTCACTTTGGTCATCCTGGAATGTCGCGGATGGAGTCTCTAATGTAAGGTTATGTGTACTGGCCAAGAATGGACCGTGATATTAAAGACTTAATCAAATATTGCCAAAACTGTGCGATGGCCGACAAATTAACACCTATAAAACTTCAACCATGGCTTAAGACAGATGAACCATTGGTCAAGATTACATCTAGACTATGCAGGATCAATGAATGGATTTTATTATGTAATAGTAGTAGATAGTTTTAGAAAATGTCCAGAAGTGCAAGAAAGCGGGGTGGGGGGCTCAAAATACAGAATTCGGTCAAAAGATTAAAACATACAAAAAAATTCAAACAGGTCTGGTTAGTCATTAAATACAAACCGTCACGTAACCAACTTGGCAGCATACAGTGTTGGGGGTGATCAATTAAAATTGTAAAAAGGGGTGATCAATGACACTAACTAAGGAATCAACTTACATTGCAAATGGATTTATCAAAAACAAAAACATTTTTACGAGACATAATAAGGAGTAAATGCTTAAGTTTTCAGCTCTCTAGCTGCATTGGTGCGGCCTGTACGCGTGATACATACATAGATAGCCAGCCAGACCAACTTAAAAACTGAATAAACCTATGTTGACCGTTTCTAATATAGCTTGTACACACAGTAACATGACTGTAACAGGATGTCACTTAGTACACTTCAGGAGTTAAAATCAACTATATAATATAATATAAGATACTTTGCAGATCAATTAAATTGTATGTGACACCGGTGTCACAGTGGGTTCTTTTGGGTTAAAAACTGAATAAACCTATGTTAACAGTTTTTGTTGATGGTTTCTAATATAGCTTGTACAGGCTTCCATACTTATACCCTTCGTGTTATATACTTGGCAAATGATACATTGCAATTAAAACGAAAATAAGACTCGAACGTCTCAGCTTGATAAGTTTTCATGTGGCGTTGACGTTTCTACAAAACAGATTTTCTTTTGTTTTATTGACATTCATGTGATGTATCTATGGCTTGTAACTATTTCGGGTTTTCTCCTTTTACTATTGGGTTTCTTTTGTAATATATTACACCGCAAGTATCAGCAAATTAAAAACATACGGCGACCAAATTTAAAAATACTCCCAGCGAAATAAAAACTACGGCAACCAAATCTAAAATTACGCTGGGAAAATTAAAAGGACAATCGAACTGAGTAGTCACATAGAGGCGTGGATCGAGGGACGGGGCCAGGGGTGCGGAAAACCCTCTTCCTTGCTAGGGAAATGTAAAATGTTCTTTTAATATCCAGATAAGGAAATTTTGTAACCATGTGCTACGGAAAAAATGTTTAAATTTTAGGGCGGATCCAGGAATTTGTTTTCGATTGAGAGATAGTTTCTTATTCTGCAGGAAAAGAGGTTAAAAACGAAAAGTTAATTTAAAAAAAGCTAAATTTACATTTCAAAGGGAGTAATTCAATATTATGAGAATTGGGGTAATTTATCCATTGCTTTTGAGAGGTATTGGGTTTCTTTTGTAATATATAACACTGCAAGTGATTAGGAAAATTGAAAAGATCTACTTATATGATTCGATACGTGATTGGCTATACGTTCTGTCTGTAAAAATTGTCAAGGGAGATAACTGTTAAATAAAGAGGGGGGTCTCTGTTATTTATTTATTTATTTATTTGCAAATGCGTAAAAATCCAGGTTGCTTCTGGTTGAACATAAACAAGAAAATGTAGAGCAACAGAATGTTTTTGATATTTCTAAGTATTGGGCAATTGCAAAATCTTTTCGGCAAATTTTAACTTTTGGGTTGTCAGAAATGGACCGATCTTGACCAATCATCGTATTCTTTTAGAAAGAAGCTAATATTTGTTACTTTCGCATTTACCGTATTCACTCGAGTACAATGCGAGAATAAGGTGTTCAAAATCGGTTTTAATCAAACGATCCATTTTTGACGGCCCCATGATTAAACTTTCATAATCATTATCAGCCTTTTAGCGACATAGACCTTTCGCCAAGATTCGCGGGAATCACAGCGCCAATAACACCTGAACCTGTCTAAATCGTCACGCCGTCCTTATTTTCTGTCGGCCACGGTATGAGTCCCATTGAGGATCCATGGTATGAGTCGTGATTGATGTCCAGCGGTTTTCTGACATTCTTGCAACATGACCTGCCCATTGCCATGTGAGCCGTATAATGAATTCTACGATATGAGTGTTTTTCTCTAATATACTGTGCTGTCTTGTGATCCCTCCATGTAACGCCAAGCATGGTTCTTAGTTTGAGAGCCAATCTTTTGGTTAGGTTTCACGTTTCAGCTCCATAGGTGACTATCGAGAGGACGCATGGGATTTGATTTTATTCTTGAACGTTGAGCTTGTTCTACTGAAAGCTGGCCAGCCTAGGGTGAATCTTCGTCTGATTTCTTCTTTTGAGGATTTGATGGCGATTCGTTGTCCCAGGTAGATGTAGTGGTCTACTTTCTTTAGTTCTGCGTCTTCGATTTAAATACTGCCGTCTGCGTGGATGAACTAGTGTAAAAAGAAATAAAGACCAACAATCTGGAGAAGTGTTTGAATCTTGAGGGGTGGGGGTCCAGAATCCTCTCTCTCATTCATTAATTACTTCTTCTTCTTCTTATCTTCCCTCTCTGTCACTCCATTAATTGCATCTTCTTGTTCTTGTTCTTATTCTCGTTCTCGTTCGTATTCTTATTCTTATTCTTATCACCCCTTTTCTCTTTCTTCAGTAATAATATTGTTCTTCTTTTTTCTCTCTTTCTCCATCAATTAGCTTCTTTTTAATAGAATGAGATGTCACAGACCTCCAGATCATATAGAAAGGCCGTCTTAAATATATTATCTAGGGAGGCAAAGAGAAAATGGTAAGAGGACGAGAAGGAGGGAGAGAGAGAGGGGGTAGAGAGAAGAGAAACAGGTAATTAATGAACGAGATATTTTGAAATAATATGAAAAGTTCTGGAAAAACAACAGAAAAATATTCGTATAATATATCAATACGTAATTTAATCTGTCATTTTTTACGGGTACTCTGCTAGTAAATAAATGCAACGTTCTCGTCGATTTTCGCTCAGTCTCTGTTTTGGCTTCATGATCAACGAGAAGCAATTTTGCCATTGATAGACGACTGCAGTGCGCAAAACACTGAGATCACTTCCGGCTGTTCGGATATCAAGACTTCCGCTCTTACTTGCGGTGTAATATATTACAAAAGAAACCCAATACTAAAGGAGAAACACCAAAATAGTCAAAGCAATAAATAAAGCCTTCAATTCTCGCAATATATACAAATATTAAGTTACTTCGCTTGAAATCTAAATTTAGCTTTTTTTTATTAACTGTTCGTTTTTAGTATCTTTTCCAGCGAATAATAAAATAAATCTATCTCTCAATCAGAAACATATTTTGGATCCCCCTCAATATCTTCACTTCTTCCGTATCCCATAGCCTACATTTCCACAAACTGTCCTTGAATTAATTGAGGATTTTTAGAGATATCATGTAGACAGAAAGATGAACGGACGAACATGGGTGGATATATATGCCGCTCCCAACGTCGTGGTCAGAGATAATAAAACTGACTCCGAGATTACTTCCGGTTGATATCAAGACTTTCGCGGTGTAATATAAAACAAACGATATCATATACTACAGAAGAAAAACCCAAACAGTCAAAAGCAATAAATTAATTGCTCCTTCTTGTTGTAGTTGGTTTTCCAATACATCCACTCCTTCTCCAGATTATTTGTTACACTAGTTTATCCATGCAGTCAAAAATGACGGCAGTATTTAAAGGGTTTTGCAATTGTACTGTACTTAAAACCCATAAGAACCCGGACCCATTTCTACTTGAAGGAAAATTATGTGTGATATAAAATGGATCACATGGAACCAGTGTTGCCAATTTAGATTTATATTTAGCTCGTTTCTTGTTTGGGCAGTGCAAAAAGCGCGAAATTAACGCGTTTTCGCCTAAAACATTCTGGCCGTATTTGGCCATTTTCTGGCTATTTCTTACCATTTCCAGCGTCTTTTTGGTGGTTTTTGGCTATTTTAAAATCTAGCGCTTTTTTAGCGCTTTTCGGCAGTCAAACTAGCGAGAAAATATTTTTTGAGTTGGCAACACTGCATGGAACACCTTTCTGAATTTCTTTTTAAATCGGACGTTTTAGTGTCCGAGATCTGTAATGTGACATATATGTCACATTGGGCATTTAGGGCAAATTTTGTCATCATTTGAATATACATCAGATTGACAGATTTGTTTTGCTTAGTAACACTGATTTGCCTTGTTATATGCATTTCCACAACATATATCGAACTTCTAATTTTTCTAGTTCGATTTAACAAATTATTTTTCAGATGCATTTTATAAGACAAAAAAATCAGAAAGATAAAATTGTATAAGAGACTGTGAAGAACATTTAAATTGTATGTGTCACAGTGGGTTCTTATGCGTTAAAAGAAATATCAAAAACATTATGTTGCTCGGCATTTTCTTTTTCATGTTCAACCAAAATGAACACGCATTTTCACGCATTTTCAAAACAATAAATAAATAAAAATACAAAAGTGGTTAATCGGCGTATTCTAGGCCCCAGCCGACAACGCCTAGCATTTAATAGTTATCTCCCCTGACAAATGACAAATGTTACGGACATAAAATATAGCCAATCACGCGGCGAGTCATATACGTAGATGTTTGCAATTTCCCTAATTACTTGTCGTGTAATAAAAAAGTAAAATAGTCAAACGCAATAGATAAATTACTTTTTCCTTCTTGTTATAGTTGATCTTCCAATACTTATTCTGCTCTTCCAGTTTATTGGTCTTATTAGAATCTGCCAACCAAAGCTGTCATCAAAACTGTCAACATAGGTTTATTCAGTTTTTAAGTGGATCTGTGTGGGCCGCGCGTACAGGCCGCACAAGTGGGACTAATGGCAGAAGATTTGAACACTCCCCACTACTACTGACACTGGCAAGAGAGACAAATAATATACGGAGAGACCAACACGTATGAATATTTTCACGAATCCTTAACATCCACAATCTCTTTCTCTCTCTATCTCCGTATTTCTCTTTCACTCTCTCCTTCTTTCTTTCTCTCTCTCTCTCTCACTCCATATATATATATATATATATATAATGAGGCCAACCGTCATCTCCTTCGAAGTAATTAACTTGAGCACGTATACAGCGAACAAAAGGGTACTACTCACAATGAAGTATCGGCAAACGTACTACATTCGGCTCCCGCACGCTGTTCTAATTGCCCGAAATGTTGTGTAGCACCTTCGTATGTTTATATATATATATATATTGTGTTTATGTGGATGTAAGGTAATCCGACATAATGGTAGAGGTAATTTGACAATGTGGAAATGAAAGATTGAGAAAAGAGTATTACGTCTCAAACATTTATTATCATTAAGGTAAATCTTGATGCAATTCGCTGAAATCTTTCATTTCCACATTGTCAAATTACCTCTACTATATATATATGTGTGTGTGTGTAGAATCTACTTTTCCTTTTCTAATATCACATCAACTGCTTTTTCTTTTTAAATATCTGTTCACAAGTTGGCAGCTGCTATTATGGTATTTGTTTCGTATGTACTTTTCTTTTTTAATCAATTATTTCAGATCCTTAAAATCTTTGGCACATCAACCGAAATGATAGCGACCAAACGACGGCGCCTTAAGAAGCCGAACATTCAAATCTGTTAATGACGCTTTACCGTAAATTATCTGCAATAGACAAAAAAGGGGTTTCTTGCAATGGGTAACTATTGCACTTGCCAGCTTCCTCAGTTAATGGGCTTAGCCCCGCTGTACCCTCAACTTTGCACTTGCGAAGATCGTAAAGAAAAGAACGTGAAAATAGAATCAATTAAAATCAGCCCACATCCATCATTTCGGAATGAAACCGAAATCTTATCGCGAAAAAGAAAAAGAAGGACAAATCCAAGAGAGAGATTGAAAAAAAGAAAAAACGACGTAAAGAGGATAAAAACCATTCGTAATGAGGGGCTATTCATGAAGATTTTGCTCATTACCGATTACCGATTAGAATCATAACAAGTACTCGCCGCAAGTTCCTCGTGAATAGCTGCTTCTCAACAACATCTGCTATGTGATGGAATAAATCCCTTTCGGAATGTTTTCCCGACCAGTACAATCTCGACATTTTTAAATCCATAATTGCCTTACCCAATGTTAGTCTTTTTTTAATTCTCTTATTGCTCTTCATGTTTAGTGTTTCTAACTCTTATACATCATTGTAACTCTCTTATTGCTCTTCATGTCTAGTGTTTCTAACTCTTATAAGTCATTGTAACTCTCTTATTGCTTTTTTTGTCATTTTAGTCATCATTTAAACCTGTTATGTTTTAGTGTTTCCAACTTTACGATTTTAACACCAATAAGCTACTTTAACTCATAAGAACCGACTGTGACACCGGTGTCACATACAATTTAATTTGACATACACAGTCTCTTATATAATATTATATTTTATACTTGAAGTGTACTAAGTGTCATCTACTGAATATCCTGGTGCAGTCAATTCGCCTACCCAGAATCCCACATAATGTTCCTCAAGTAGAAATGGGTCTGGGTTCTTATGGGTTAACATGTTTGCTGGTCTTAATTCTGTGGCATAAATAACTCCCTTCTTACTAACCCTTTGATGGAAAAGTGGCCGAAAGGCCTTGCTTAGGTTGACCAAAACTAAAGGGGGGGGGGTTAAAAGAAATATATATATATATATATGTTCGGGCAGTGTTGTATGCTACAAATAGGAAGAAACGATAACTCTTGATTTGATTCTGATCGACATTGTTACGAATGAGATATTATGAGATTTAACCCGGTTATAACGTTCCTCATTTAATATTCGCCCTTAAAGAACAACAGGTCTGGTTAGTCCATCAATAGAAAAGACAAATGTCTTTTGGCAGCACGTCGTGTTAGGGGTGATCAATTAAAAATTGGACAGAGAGTGGTCAATGAATAAACGTCAATGCTACCGGACCAATTTAGAATAAACTTACCTCATAAATTGAACCACTCACTAAAAGCCTTTTTTTTTGGGGGGGGGGGGGGTAATTTAAAAAAAATTGAAATAGCGTTTTCTCTAGACATAATAAGGAGTAAATGTTTAAATGTTCAGCCTTCCTACTCTACTGATGCGGTCTGTGTGTGCAATACATACATAGATAGCCAGCCAGCCACCTAGACTCATTTGTAAGCTGAAGAAATCTATGTGCACAGTTTTGGTGACAGTTTTGTTTGACAGTTTTTTAACAGTCCATATATTAGTTCGGTTCTTTCAACGTTCGGGCTGGCTAATTAGTGTAGCATCTATTCGTCTGTTGTGTTCTGGCTTTCGGGTAAACCTAGATTAAAAATACAAAACTCAAATATTGAAACAAGATTGAAAACCAGAAATCTTTGGCCCATTTTCTGGCCATTTTTGAAGATATATAAGGATGTTAAAATGAACCTTTTGAAAAATACTGGACACTTTTTGCAAGGTAGTAATGGTCTTTCTTCCTTGCAAATCAGTATTCCGAAGCTTAGCTTTTACCTGGACACGAATACCTATCATTAGTGATCTTATACACCGATGAGCCAAAACATTGTGACATATGGCAAGAATGACAGCTACTATTTCGTAACAACTGGCGCTAGATCCCAGACGAAACCTTTAGGGATCTTGTAGACTCCATTCTTGATCGGGTAATACTTTCCGTAAGGGCACATGGAGGACGAACACCTTATTACGCAGTATTTTGGTTCATCTGTGTATATCTTTAAGTTATTTCCCTATTCCCTCTTTACATGTCTCTGTTACTATCTACTTTTCATTCTCTTTCTCTTTCCCATCTTTCATCCATCTATTTTGTTTTCATTTCGAATAGTGTTGTCAATTATGGGCTCCAAAAGCATGTCACGGAAATGGGAAGATTATTTTAGATAGAGAAAGGGTTCAGAGAAACTTTACTAGAATTATCGAGGGTATGGATAATTTAGGTTATAGGGAAAGATTGAAAACATTGGGTCTCACAACACTACTTGAACGTAGAATGCGCGGAGATTTGATTGAAACTCTTAAAATACTAAATAATTATAACAATTATGGTAAAAACTTTTTTAACAACTATAATAGAACAAATAATCTAATCGTACGCCCCAGTAAATCTATGGATTCCTTTAGCGAAAGAGTTGTGCACTATTGAAATAAATTGCCTGAATACGTGAAGAATAAAAGTAGTATTAACAGCTTTAAAAATAGTATTGACAAATTTAGAGAAAATGGCACAAAAAAATTAATTAAATAGTCCGTATTGGGAACTGTCAGAGGAAATCTTTAAAAGAATTTAAGTTATTACGTATAAAGTATGGCAAGCCGATGTGTGATGTGGCGATGCTGGCTGGTAAAAGTATCCTTTTTTTAAATTAATCAATTCACGTTATCTAAATGAAGTTTCTTCCGTTATTGACAACAACGTGTAATTTTGTTCATGCTCTGTGATTATTGCAATTTTCTTCTTTTTTTTAATGTTGACGCGACTATTATATAATGATATGCCAATAGAGCCATTATATAAATAAATACATTCCATTTTCTTTATTTATCTTTTTCCATTTTTCTTATCTTTCACTCACTCTTTATCTCCTTTCTTCTCTCACCTTTCTATCAGTTTATCCTCGCCTCTGTGAAAGCGAGAAAGAGATAACAAATAGAGAGAAATATAGAAAAATAAAGAGAGAAGATAAAATTAAGAGGGATAGGGTTGAAATAGAGGGAACGAGAATGAAAGATAAAAAGAGAAAAATAGTTATAGAAAATAAAGAAAAAGAGAAACAATGAGAGAGAAAAGGAAGAAAGAGAGGGGGAGAAGAAATAGTCAAAGAGAAATAAAGAAAGAGAAAAAATGATGAGAGAGAAAATCTTTTCCAATTCGCTTTGCGCGTCAGAAATGGGTACCGCGCCATTTTCGTGTCATTCGACTTCTCTTCTCATTACGCATGCGTGAATCCGAATGTTTCGCCTCCATATTGGTTTTTCTTTTTGCATTCGTTTGTCCTTTTTCTTTATTTCTTTCTTTCAAAATGACTTTTAAGTAGTAGAGGCGTAAAATCCGTTGAGCAAATGCACCGCTGTGATTACGTCACGTTCAATTTCGGAACCTCAAAATGTGGAGGAGGCACAAGTTGGAGGGTGGCCAGGATGTGTGTACAGGATATTCCCGTCATTGCCAGTTACATATCTGTACGTACACGCACGGTGTGGGGTTGATTAGGGAACAAGGCATCCTCTCTACCCATCGAAAGGTGCTAAAGTGCTGGCGTACTTTCTACATCAGATAAGAATATCTCGAGGAATAGTAGATTTTACAAGACTGTGAAAGGAATCGCTGATAAAAAAAAGCCAATAAAAAGCCAATATCCATTTGATGAGTGAAAAAGCTCCAACCAACTACAGGTTCAGCAAAGAATTTCCGGCCCCCATGGTTACAGAACCCAGCCGGATTATCCATTCTTCCGAACCAAATGAGGTCGCGTAATAATCCTCTTATATAATTCGCCACGTGATTGGTTATATTTTCCACCTGTAACATTTGTCATTTGTCAAAGGAGATAACTCTAAAATGCTAGGCGTTGTCGGCTGGGGCCTAGAATACGCCGACTGCATCCCCTGCAGAGGGGTAAGACCCCCCCCGCCACCCCAAACAGGGGCCACCTGTTTTTGCACTAAAGTCGCAAGACTCTAGTTAATGAAAAGTAACCTTTCACAAAGGTCGCAAGAATCTATTTAAAAAGAAACCTTTCACCAAGGTCGCAAGAATCTATTTTAAAAAACAAAACCTTTCACCAAAGTCGCAAGAATCCATTTTAAAAAAGCAAAACCGTTCACCAAAGACTCTATTTAAAAAGAAAACATAACCTTTCACTGATTTCGTCTTTAAATGAGCCATCAAGGGTTAATATGCCGCTAAACAAATCAATCAATCAATCAAATCTAAAATGCTGAGTAAAAAGTAATTCCCCTTATTTATTTACTCTTTTCTATGTTTATTGTTATTTTATTTTTATTTATTTTTGAAAATGCATAAAAAAATACGGGTTTATTCTTGTTGAACATAAACAAAAAGTGCAGAGCAACATACCGTTTTTGATATTTTAGAGCGTCTTTAGTACCAATGACCGTCACTGAGTTGTTTTCTAACTATCTATGGTCTGACTTCCAGGCTTGTTTAATCCATAAGAACCCAGTGTGACACCGGTGTCACATACAATTTAAATGATCCGCACAATCCCTTATATAATTTGTATTGTACTAAGTGACATGTACTGAACACCCTGGTGCAGTCACGTGACTGTAGGTCAAGTTGCCTACCCAGAATTCCATTTTAAAAAAGGGTTATTTAACTGGCTTCCACGTGGAAGAGAAATAGCACCCTTTTAAAAATCTTGTTTTTGCCACTAAAATGTAAGTTTTAACTCATTTAACAATTCTAATGCTTTAATAACATGTCCAATATTACACTTAAACTAATCGGACCACATTTCTTGAACAAATTGATATAAACAGAAATGTGGTCCATTTGGTCTGTTTTATATCCCACATAATTTTCCTTCACGTAGAAATGGGTCCGGGTTTTTATGGGTTAAGTACGGTGTGTAGCAATATGACCCCTACAGATAGATAGAGAGAGAGCTGCACAGCTTTTTGACGTGAAGTGTAAAAATATTAGATACATGCAACTTACAGAGTTTAAAAGAGCAGCAGTACTTTGTCTATTTGTCGACATTGTTTGACAACTCGAAATCCAACAATATTCTGAATGAGAACTTTAACCTATACAGAGTGTTGAGTAGATTTTGTAGTATCACGTATCTTACGGTGCAGATTCCCAAAGCGTCACTACGAGTAAATTCGAATAAACAACGAACATAATATTTAAAATTGGACTTCGTTTTTCTCAATGAACCAGTCGACTTTCATGTCAATTCCTTTCAGCAAAAGCCACGGCACACGAACAAAGAAGGAACATCACACGATATCCAACCAGTTCCAACTATACACACCAGTGCAACACACGAGTCGGTTGCGTATATGGGGTTTGATGATACCCCATAACGTAACAGGTGCAATTGTATACATATGTAAACAATGCCCGCATTGGTAAAACTAGTAACTCTATAATACATCTCTGACCCACTAATTATGCGGACCCGAAATCTTTGAAGCTTTAGCGGCCTCCACGCGTGCTTATACGCGCACAATGCATGTTGGGGTGAGTTCAGTCTCTCTGCAGGGGGTGTGCAAGAAAAAGAAACCCACACGCCCCTCATGCAACTTTCACCTCGTGATGTTACTTTCAACTTGCGCGTCGGTAACACACGTGTGCATGTCCACATCTACGAGTTGTATGACCTTCAAAGACACACACACACACACGTGCTTCGCAGCATGTACCCCTTCGTGTATCACCGTCAGTCTGGTTTTCGTCATTTCCGGGATCTCCGCGTTGCTTCATTGAATGCAAAATGTATCCGATACCTTTCAGTAGGTTTCTTTTTAACATACATTATTATACGGCTTCAAAATTGACAGGATTTGGACCAAATATTTCTGATTGTTGTACATAATCTTTCGATGTTAGAAACCAACGAACAAAACTGTCAACATAGGTTTCTTCAGTTTTCAAGTTGGTCTGGTTGGTTGGCTATGTAAGAGCAGGCTGCACCAATCTAGCTAGAGGGATGGAAATTTGAACATTTACTCAGTATGTCTAGTAAAAACGTTTTTGTTTGATTTTGGAGAATCCCCCCAAATAGTTTTTTTTAATGGGGGGGGGTCAATTTGCAATGTAAGTTCATGCTAAATTGAAGTCTTAGTGTCATTGATCGCCCCCAACACTGTATGCTACCAAGTTGGTTACGTGGCGGTTTGTATTTAGTGACTAATCAGAGCAGAATCTTTTTTTTTAGTTTTTTGTATTTTTTAATCTTTGGTCCAAATTCTGTTATATTTGAAGCTGTATAAGGAGATGTTAAAATGAACTTTTTGAGACGTCTCGGATACTTTTGCACTCACTGTATATGTATCTCTATCTCAATCTCACTTTTTCGGTTGTTCTTATGTGTTCCCGCTTTTCTTGCATGAAAGTGTCCAGCCATTTATTATTAACGGAAAATAGCCTACCTAGGGAAACAGCGCCTTAGTGTCCTTCAATATACCATCCTTGGAACCTCATACATTTATCCAAGCGTCTCTTCCACTTCTCAAAAAGTCCGTAACGTCCTCATTCAGGATCACTGTCCTGTCACGTTCCCCTTAATCTTTTACGCGGTCTGAAATCTCTTTGTGGAAAAAAACAAAAGTCACAAGGAGCCAAATCTGGACTGTAGGCGATGCGATGTTTTGCAAAAACAAACCTGGACTAGATGTTAAGAATGACTTGCTCAGTCATTGTGAATGCGACGGACACACAGTACACAATCTCACTGGTGTCTCACTGCTGACTGGGTATCCTCACAGAAGAGCCTCTATTCAAGGATGCGAAATAAAGTTCCATATGGTTGCCAAGTTACATTAGTTTGCGTAATCGGTTCTCGAGATATTCAAAATGGCCGGATATTTTCCGAACAGGCTTCGTAATTATAAAGACAATTCAGACCAAAGCACTGTCGAAATCGATGAGAATACTAAAAGGATTGCTGGAGATTTGAAGATAGTTGCTTTTACTTGATTCCTAGCTATACTTCGCCTGAAACATTTGATGAGAAAATCCAAACCGTGATAGCAAAAGAAAAGACGAAATTGGGAAAAGTCAACCACCTCATGTACATGGATGACGTACAACTATTTGCAAAGGACAGGAAAGAACTCGAAATGCTGTTCAACAAAGTCAGCGATGACATTGGAATGCAATTCGGAATAGAAAAATGCGCGCTAATGGTTATACGAAGGGGAAGACTTACAGCGGCAGAAGGGATCGAATTACCGGACAACCAAACAATTAGTGCATTGGGGCCAATATAAATACCTGGGGGTGCTCGAATGTGACTTGATAAAACAGGAAGAAATGAAAGAGAAAATAAAAAAGGAATACCTTAGGAGAACTAGAAAAACTATTAGAGACTAAACTAAATAGCAGACATCTGATTAAAGGAATATAAACGCGGGCAGTATCGGTAGTAAGATACACAGGCCCATTCCTTGGATGGACAAAGGATGAACTCCGATCAATAGACCGGCGAAACGTATAATAGTGCACAAAGCCCTGCTCCCCAGAGATGATATAGATAGATTGTATGTGAAGAGGAAAGAAGGAGGCAGAGGACTCATCAGTATAGAGGTCCAAATGGCGAAAATAGGATTAGAGAAATATGTACAAGCAAGCAATGAATATATCATGCAAAGCGCTCGAAGTAGCAAACGAGGGAGTAGAAACGAATGCAACCAGGGAAGAAAAATGGCAACAGAAAAGAAATACAGGGGATTCAATAGACACATACAAAACATCGCAAACGAACGATCATAGACATGGCTACGCAAAAGAAACATGAAGAGAGAAACAGAATCACTCATAATGGCAGCCCAAAACAAATGCATCAGGAAAAACTATGTCAAGGCGAAGATCGACAAAACCCAAACAGTAAATGCTGCCTATGTCGATAAAGGATGAAACTGTAAACAACATAATCAGTGAATGCAGCAAACTATACCAGCATGCGTACAAATACAGACACGACAGGGTAGCAACTGTTATACAATGGGAACTGTGCAAACGACTGGGATTCGACCATGTAGACAAGGGGTACCAGCACAAACCAGAAAATGTGCCAAAGACATTAGAAAAAAGATTGGAGGAGCTAGAGATAAGAGGAAGGATACAGACTATGCAGACCACAGCACTACTGGGGTCTGCACGAATACTGAGGAGAGTATTGGAGGTATGAGACCACCAGTCGTCAGTAACGGCCTAACAGGGGAGGGGGAACACACACACACAACAAACACAGAAAAAGATACACACACACACACAACAAACACAGAAAAAATACACACACACACACAACAAACACAGAAAAAATACACGCACACACAACAAACACAGCAAACACACACACGCAACAAACACAGAAGAAATACTCACACACACACACACGCAACAAACACAGAAGAAATACTCACACACACACACACACACACAACAAACACAGAAAAAATACACACACACACACAACCTGGATTGGTACGGTATAGTTCTGCTGTGAAATGTGAGGTCGATGAGAGGAGAGTTGGAGACTGTCACTCAACCTTCAACGATAACCACCAGACATTTGTTGAGAAACTTCTAGCCACAGTACTGTTGTAGACTGAGGGAAAGTGAAAGGAGGGCTTGAGTCTTGAGGAGACTTGCTGTCACTCGGTTTCCAGCGATGACCCATAAGCATCTGGTGTGAACATGTAAACAATAAAGTGATAATAATAATAACAACCGACACAAAATGAAGTTGAGAAAGACTAATAAGAACTAACATTGAAAGTTCAGTAAAAGGTGATTCAAATTATCGGAAGAGAAAATATGAAGTTGAAAAATAGAAGAGAGAGACAAAAGAAACCGCGTATAAAATAGGTTGGACATGGATGGGTAAAGAACACTTCAAACGTGAAAAATTCAATCACCGGTAATTGCAGCCCCAAAAAAATATATTGAAACAATTTACCGTAATTCGAACCAAATATAATGACTTTTCTCCAAGATTCTCAAAAATCATCCTGTGCATTATACCACGAAAGTCAGGGTTTAGAATACATCTATGGAGGTGCAAGTGGCCTAGCGGTTAACAGCGTGGACAATGGAATCAGCCGGGTTCAAATACCGGTCGAGGCTGAGTACGTTCATTTCAGACTAATGCACTCTGAAAAGGCATGAATCCATCTGCCCCTTCCAGACTTATGGACACAATGGAGTGGAGCCCCCTTAAGACGGTTGGATGCCAACTTTGTCGTCTTTCTGGCAGATCCTACAGCCAAGCTGATGCCAAACATCAGATAGAGTGATTCTGTCGATTGGGCATGCCAGGATCACCATACGCTTCGCCCAGGTTTGCACCCGAGAGGGGTCACTTCAATGTCTATCAAGACAGGAGGAGGCCTATGTATGGGTTGGGGTAAATAGAACCCACACACATTTCTTACCCCGAATATTTCTTGTCTAAATTATCCCTAGTTTTATTCTAAACAACAGAACAACAGGTCTCGTTAGTCACTCAATAGAAAGCGTCCCGTGACCAACATTTCTGGCAGCATGCCGTGTTGGAGGTGATCAATTAAACAAATGGAAAAGGGGGTGATCAATGAATAAGTTATTTCTCTCACATTTTGTTATCACTAAAAAAAGTCTGAATTTAAAAAAAAACAAGCGTGAATGCTGCCGGACACAGACAAATGGATCAATTTAGCATTAACTTGCATTGCAAATTAAAACCCCCTCTGAAAACCTATTTAGGAAAAGAATTTTCAAAAAACAAAAACACCACTTTTTCTAGTCATAATAAGGAGTGAATGTTTAGATTTTCAGCCCTCTAGCTCCAATGGTGCTGCCTGTACGCGCGATACATACATATCCAGCAAGCCAGCCAGGCCAGCTCAAAAACTGAATAAAGCTATGTTGACAGTTTTGGTTGACTGTTTCCAATAGTGTCTGTACACTACAACTTGTTCCCAAAACCTTCTTTGTAGCTGGGTATACATTTAAATAATGATTTTCCTAGGTACCCTTTGCCAAATCATAGGTGCGTATTATACGCCTGTTGTGCACGTTAAAGGATGCAAAATAAGGTATATTAAAGCCAGAATTGCCGGAAAACACACAAACTAAAAGTCGTATTTAGCAACTCTGTGATCCCTATTCTTATTTGATATGGTGTTCTCTGGGAAAATATGCTAACTGTTCCCAGTGCTCTCAATGTTATCAGGATGACCGCCACTCTCTCATTTATTTCGCTTTAAGTTTTGTTTTTCTTCTTCGTCACTGCAATTATCTTCCGAGAAAAACGCGGAGAAAAACAGCATACAGCATACCCACAGAACTAAACACGATTGGGTGGGGGCAGTAATTCTCTGGGAATTGTGCAAACGGCTGTGATTCGACCACAACAACAGAATGTGCCCCCACCCAGGCCAAGAAAGATGACTAAGTTACTTTTGCAGAGAAAATGATTTGTAGATATGAACCTTCCAGCAGATTATAGGATGTACTTGAAAGAGAGTGAGAGAAATATTATACCACTAACGTGTTGCCCGTCATCATATGACGGTGTTTTGATGTTGGGACTATACTTTTGCCATTGTGGATAACATACTATTTTGTCATTCTTGGCCATCCATACTTCAGCTGTCCCACGAGACATTCGTAAATTTAGGCGGTCTTTCATCACATATGGGTAAGGAAATCTGAGTCAATACCCACATATCCTTTGAAATGTGCTGACAGGTAATAGACACCGGCCGTGAATATATTTTTCTCACTATAGTTTAAGTAAAAAGTAAGTAATATTTTTTTCAAAATCTTTTTTAAGTAATCATTAAATTAGCTAATTGTCGTCAAATACTATATTTCTATAACAGCAACTTTACTTTTGGAAAAATGTTAATTACTGAGTTTAAATTTTATTTTCTTCTCAGATATCAATCAGGGAGTAATCAAAGTTAATTTTGGATGACAAAATTGACATTGAAAACAGTCTAAAACCTTCTTGAAGTCCGCAAAGGTAATTTTTATTTTTTTCCAACTACCATTATCTTTTTCTTTCTCTCAGCAGAACTATCTTTCTTTGCATCTTTCTCTCTTTCTTTTTTCTTTCACTTTCCTTTTTCCCTTCCTTTTTCATCCTCACTTTCATTCTGTCTCTTTCTTTCTGCCTCTAATGTATCGTTCCTTTAAAAGAACATTACACTTCTTTGTGTACGTTTTCCTATGTTACTTGCCTTTTTTGTAATTTTCTCTATTACATTTTCATTCATGAAATTAATGAATTATTCTTCCTTTTTTCTTTTTCTTTCTTTCTTTACCTATGCCTCTTACTCTACTTGAACTACAGTAGACTCCCGTTATTACGGCACCCTCTGGCATTTAATAGTGTCGTTATGACGAATCTGCCGTTATAACGTGTGTATTTTATACGAAGTGTATTAATAATGAGAAACCAAAAAGTACAAACAAAAATGACTTGTTATTACCCTTTCACAGTCTAATGCCCCATATACGGGTTAAGTTCTTAGTAAATACGTTGGAAAAGCAAAATGCTGATGCAAAAATAAAGGAATAGTTTATTCAAGAAAAAGGTTAATAGGAACAATTTTCCAATTTTGGTTCTTAACGTCTGCTAAAGTTTGAACGTATTTGCGGCAACTCACATAATGATATATAGTAGACTCCCGTTATTACGGCATCCACGGGGATTTAAGAATGTCGTTATAATGAATTTGTCGTTATAACGGGTGGATTTTATACGTAGTGTATTTAGAATGAGAAACCAAAAAGTACAGACAAAACTGTCTTTTTATTACCGATTCACACTCTAATGCCCCAATATGGATTACAGGTCTGCAAATAAAATGGATGAACCAAAATTCGCTGAAGCAACAACTTTAAGCTATAACTTTTAGTTGCCTTTATACAGCTGTATAAAGGCAACTATAATTAGGATGAAGGTAAAAACTAGTCGAATTTACTAAAGAATAGTGTATTACAATACTTCATCCAATAATAATAAAGATTAACTTTGAATATGTTTCCATCTAAATACAGTAGACGCCCTTTATAACAGCACCCTCTGGGATTTAAGTGTGCCGTTATAATGAGTTTTCCATTATAATGGGTGGATTTTATACGACGTGCATTAAGAATGAAAAACCAAAAAGTACAGACAAAAATGACTTTTTATTGTCCTTTCACAGGTTACTTTAGGTGGCATTATTTTAAGGGTTTTACTAATTAATTAAAATAATGCACTGGAATGTCCATGTGCTGTTGCTGCAAACTAATCTCCGACAATAGTCTTGCTGAATATAAAAACAAACGTGCCGTTGAAGTGCCGTTACTTTCTCTTCGTTTTTCTTCCCCCACATCCTCTATTTCTCTCATTTGTCCTTTTTTTCTCTCTCTCCTCTTCTCTCTTGCTTTCTTTATTTCTGCATATCTCTCATTCTATCTATATCTCCTTCTTTCAATCAAACCCTTTACACTTTACGTCCTCCCTTTTTAGCTTTCTTTTCCTTCTGTCCGTTCGGACCTTCTTCTCTTAGCTCTTCTTTTTGTTCTTTCTTTTCTTTATTTCTTTTTTCTGCCTTTCTTTATTCGTTCCTTTTATTTTTCTCCTATCTGTCTCATAAATTCTTTCTCACTTTCTTTATAACCTCCTTTGTTTTTCCTTTCTTTCTTCCTATTTTTTCCTTCCTTTCTTTCTTTCTTTCTTTAATTCATTCTTTCTTTCTCTCTTCCTTTTTTCTTTCATTTTCTTCCTGTGTTTCTTTAATTTTTTCTTCATTTCTTTTATTTTATTTCTTTCTTTCATTTTCTCCCTTCCTTCCTTTCTTTCTCCATTTCTTTTATTTTCTTTCTTTCTCCCTTTACTCTTTTCTTTCCTTCTTTCATTTTCTCCCTTCCTTCCTTTCTTTATTTCCTTTACTGTCTTCTTCCTACCTTCCTTCGTTCCTTCCTTTCTTTCTGTCTGTATGTCTGTCTTTCTTTCTTTCTTATCTTCAGTCCTCCTGTCTCATTATTCATTCAATCCTTCCTATCTTTCTCTCTTTGCCCCAATCATTTTATAACCATACCCTTTCTCTCGCTCTCTATTAACTCTGTCTATATCATCTTTGTTACGCATGCGCAGACGCTCCTAGATGTAGTCGCTGTTGTTGTTGTTTTGAAGAGGAACGGTCTTAAAATCGCACCGTCTCACGGTCCAGCGATTTCGTAACATCTTCCACGTTGCGTCGAGATGACACCACGAGCGATTTTTGAAGGGAAGACGCTGATCCGAACCGGCATAGGAATAGATGAACTTATCGAATTCTGTTCTTCTCTCGCGTTATATCAAACGGAAAACGAACACACACCCACAAAGAAGCACGCGCAGTGACAGAGGGGGATTCGTGCATGCGTGCTCGTCGTCGCTACACGCCCTCTACGCTGAACACACCCGTTGTTTGCAACATCTTGCACGCTCCAGAGGATAGAATAGATGCATGCGTGCAGAATCACCTCAATATGGGCGCGTGGTGTGCGTACGCAAGCATTTATGTCTTTAAACAGGTTGTCAGGCCTTGACACACATTTTTAACGTTGGGAAAAACACATTAACATACACGGGGATATATGTCATTGCGAATAGCAGAGTTATGGCCGAACGTTTTACGCTGTTCAATTTTATTTATGCAGGGCAAACTGCGAGAAATAAAAGGTATTCGCTCATTTACAGGTATTTTGACAAAAACAGGCCCGGATCAAGCTAGTGCGGGCCTGTAGAATATGATATAAAAGGGCCCTAACTTGACAAAATGCACATGAATATTAAAACACACATATATCTACTTGAATAGAAAAGTAGTTATTTTTTATTTTATTTTGCTATACAGCAATATAATACGACAAAATAAATAGAACCCCCCTCGTAAAAACTTTAAACATTTTTTTTCTAAAAACTAACAACTTCTAGGAAGATTGTTAGGGTGTAATGGATTAAAAGCACACAGAATTATTGTCGAAAAAAATGTATTTCACGCTCAGCTTAGTTTGGCACAAGACTATAATCGTGGAGCACCCAGTGAGAATTGAAGTCTTTATAAAAGCCTGCGAGGCTAGCTTACTATCGATTGCTTTACAGCAGGCACTCTATGTAGATATTTAATACAATAAGCTTTGTTTAAGTATAGTGCGGATATTCGAAATAGGAGTTTTGAGGCACATGCCTTTTCGTCTTTCTACATCCCAAACATCTCTCTCGGCCAGTCTTTCCTTTTTTGGTGCAAAGAGGAAATATGCAACATACAACAATTACCGTTATTTTGCAATGTGGTCAGTCAGAGCCGAATTAAGCCAACGAATGCCCTTAGCATATGTTATAGAGGGGCCCTAAATAAAAAGAAATACACATAAATAGTTTTACTTGCATAGTAAAGTATTATATTTTTTTCATTTGGTATCCAGTAAGACAACTATATTTAACATTTCAGTAATAGTATTACATTGTTTCGATAGTTTTGAGAAGGGTCATTAATATTCAAATGGTTCTTCGGACGATTGAACTCCTTCTTGTTATTTGTGTTGTAAACACGACGTTTCGGCCGATCCATTCTTGGGTTTTCTTCAGGTGTAAATTCCGAGTGTGATGGATTAAACAGAAGTCATGTTTAAAGGGGATAACCCTTATAGCACATGGCCCGGGTATTTCTGTGTCTTTGTCTTGTCGGGTTTAGGTCTGTTGATAAGTGGAAGCCACATCGG
Source organism: Architeuthis dux (assembly GCA_006491835.1). Taxonomy (NCBI): domain Eukaryota; kingdom Metazoa; phylum Mollusca; class Cephalopoda; order Oegopsida; family Architeuthidae; genus Architeuthis; species Architeuthis dux. Next base: position 4,537,517 of record VCCN01002036.1, read on the forward strand.
GTTGAAATCCACACTTGTCTGGCTAATGCATTTAGTCGACATTTTGATGTGAGCTGCCTCTTTGATTTTTCTCTACGTCGTTGTCAATAATCTGGACTTCCTCCCAGAGAGGAAGATGTTCGCCGTTCTCTCTCCAGATGTGGTCGGCCATAGCCGATTTATCTCTCTCGTCCCTGATTATGGCTATCTTAATGACCCTTCTCAAACCTATAGAAAATAGTTTTACTTTATTTTCGATTAGATCTTTGTTCAGCGGCTATGATTTCAGTTTCAAATACCTTCGTATGTATGTGTTGTATATGTATCATATATATATACCACACTACCTTTGATTACTGGGTTAAAATATTAACCCCAATTAAAGGCGAACATTTGTCAAAATTGCTAACCTTAAATAATAAGTCGTTCATGAATTTGAAAGAAGTATAGTACTATAGTAATAGAGCAAGTGCAGAACTACTGAATCGGAATTGATATATTGAAAACATTTAGAGCGGGGCCCTTGAAAATGCGTTTTTTTAGTTAGTTAATCTGGCACTGATAATGAATAGCAGAGGTATGGCCAAACGTTTTTGGGTTTTCAATTTTCTTTATGCATGGCAAACCGCAAGAAACGCAAATCTATTCCCTCATTCATAAGTATTTTGAAAACAATTTGCATATTGGATCTTCGAAAGTACAAAGCACTCACACATGTTGAAAAGGATCAGTTCAACATCCATATACAGCCTCAAAATTGACCGAATTTGGACCAAAGATTAAAAAATACAAAAATCAAAAAGATTTTGAAACAAGATTGAACATTGAAAAGTTATGTCCAAAAAATCAGATCTTTTGTGCAAATTCTGTCAATTTCGGAGCTGTACATGGATGTTAAAATGAGGTTTTTGGATTGTATCGGGTACGTTTTGCACTCACTTCAGATAAACTGTGTGTGTTTCGGTCAGGAATAATCCCTAGTCAATGTTGTCAATGAATGTAACAGCTTTTTACTGCTATGGCCATGGAAGAATGATTTGTCCAAGTGTTCACTCACCTACTTTTAACCATCACTCATTAGTTTTTATCAGGACATTTTTTCAAAATATAATTAGCTGAAAAACACTATGGCTTAGTTTTTATAAAGCATCAGCAGCCGTTATAAGCCCACTGCTGGTCAAAGGCCTTTCCCATCTCCTTCCATTTAGATTGTGTTAAACGTTTCTATTTCAACCCTCCATCTTGTATCTGGGCGTTTCCTACTGCGTTTACTGTCCCATGGGCACCAATCAGTTAGCCTTCCCCCCCATCTATTGTCATCTATTCTTGCTAGGAGACCAGACCATCTCCATTTGTATAATATCCTTCACTCTAGTCCTCCCTCTGATCCATGTTGATCTTTTTCTATCTCTTAGAGTTATTCCCAGCATTGCTCTCTCTCCATGGCTCTCTGTGCTATTCTAAGTTGGTTTTCAGCTCGTTTTGTTAATTTCCATGTTTCGCATCCGTAGGTCATGGCTGGATTATGCAACCGTTGTATCCTTTACGCTTTAAGCACATTGGCAAGATGCTCCTCAGAATGTCTCTATGCATGCCAAATGCTTTCCAACCTATCGTTATGCGTCGTTTTATTTCGCTGTCATGGTCTTTTTCTAGCTTCATTACCTGTCCTAGGTAGATGTATTCATCAATGTCTTCTAGAGTCTCTTCTTCTACCTTTGGGGGGTCTTTATCGTTAAACATTAGTTTTGTCTTTCTTCTGTTCATCTTTAAGCCTACTTGTTTACTTTCCCTATTTAGATCGGTTAACATGTTTTGTCTTGCACTTTACTTATCCATTGTACAGCTGTATTTAATTATTTGCTTTGCACTTCGTTTTATGTGTGTGTAGAATCGCCGGCACGCAGCTAAAGCTAAAGAAAACATGGCAAAGTTTAACCTTTGGGCCGTCAAAATGGATCATTATGACCAATCACCGTATTCTTTTGAAAAGAAGCTAACATTTATTTTGCTCGTACTTAATTATTTTTTAAAGGTTGACTTCGCACCAAACACGATACATATTTAACTTTGCCGAAAACATTATCGGTTATTTTGTCGATTCAGCCATGAATTGCGACGAGAGGACAACAGCTCCTTTCTTTCCCACATCAAAGGAAGCAATTAATAAATTCTCTATAACTTTGAGTAGAGTCATTAACATGCCAACTTTTGTTCGAACAATCTAATCTCTTCTTCTCATCTTTTTATGTTGACACAACGTTTCGGCCGATTCATTCATTCCGTAGAATGAATCGGCTGAAAGGTTGTGTCAAGAAGAGATTAGATTGGCCGAACAATTAATAAAGTCTGATTAACTAATTGCCTCGTGACCAGCGCTTTTAATATCAGCCTATAATTTCACAATATAAAAAAAACGAACATTGACCCACTAACCTGGTTAACAATAAGAGAAACAATTATGTTTTTAATCTTTTAAGTAGATTTTGTTACACTTCCAAGTGAAGAAGATAATGGAAATAGTGATTGTAAATGAACTGGTGTAAGTGAAGGAGAGGCAGGTGGCCTAACGGTTAGTGACGCGGGAAACGGAATCGATTAACTGAGATCGAATGTCGGCTGAGACAATTTTCGTTCACTTCGAACGAACATCTTTGGGAAAGGCATGAATCCATCTTTTCTCTCCCCCCAAATGTATTCTCGCCAGACTATTGTCGGAGATTAGTTTGCAGCAACATCACATGGAGATTCCAGTGTATTATTTTGATAACTAATATTAGTAAATCCTTAAAATAATGCCCCCTTTTTTATCTTTACTTTTTGGTTTCTCGCCATAAGAACTCAGAGTGTTGTATAGTACCCCACATATTTATATTACACAACATACATCTTTGTCGGCCGGAGAGTGAAGAGTGGGAGAGAGATAGTGTCGAGATTTCTGTCCGCTCCCAGGGATGTCTCCCCAATGCCTACGTGGTGTCACACGGTGTCAATCACCGGTTCCCATTTCCTGTTTTGAACACTGACAATATTTAGACAATACACCTATTTCCTGAGGTGAGCGGGTTCACTTACATTTCCTCCCAGGTGTCCGGATACACAAATCATAACAGAAGGAACATTATGTGAGATTCTGGGTAGGCAAATTGACACACAGTCATGTGGCTGCACCAGCAAGGCTGACTTGGATTTTAACCTTGCTAAGAAACCAGTCTAGGAGAAGGACATCTCTGATTCGAAACCATGGAGTAGGGACACACTTGAAGAAGCTGAATACCTACCTTTAACGTCCTTCTGGCAGCTCCCCCAGCCAAGCTGATGCCAAACGTATCGCTCTCCGCTTTCCTTTGAACTACATCAGCAATACCGAGACAACGATTCTGTCGACTGGGCGTCCCAGGATCCCCATACGCTTCACCCAGGCTTTCGCCCTCCGAATGTCACTTCAGTGACATTACATTGTCTCTCGAGACAAAAGGTTTGTATCTTCTCGAATGGAAAATACATAAAATAAACCTGGTTGCTGCAGAGTCAACTTCCACTCCTACTTCTATTCCGACTGAAGCTGATTGATTGTTTGATTTATTTAGCGGCATATCAACCCTTGATGGGACACTTAATGCAAAAATCAGTTTAAATTCCAAAAGTCGGAAGTTTTGAGTTTCTTCTTTTTTTAAAAGAGTCATGCGTAAGGTTATTTTTTTAACTAGAGTCTTACGACTTTGGTAAAAAAGCAGGTGGCTCCTGTTTGGGGCGGTTTTCTTTACTCATCTACAGGGGATGCAGTCGGCGTATTCTAGGCCCCAGCCAACAGGGCCGGACTGAAGATGATTCCTGCAACTTTTTCATTGTATATATAATGAAAAATTATAAAAATATATATTTTTTTAGTATAAATGTATTTATTTATTAGAATTGAATAAGCCCTTGCATATTTGTAACATAGCTTGTGTATGTGTGACATGAATTTTCGTAGATATGTAAGACTTGTCAGTTTAACTCAGTCGGTAAGAGAGCCGCCTACTGATCACTTGGTCGTGGTTTCAAATTATGGTAGGGGAATGTTAATTTTATAAATGTATTTATTTATTAAAATGGAATAAGCCCTTGCATATTTGTAAGATAGCTTTTCGTAGATATGTAAGACTTGTCAGTTTGGCTCAGTCGGTAAGCCTGCCGATCACTTGATCGTGATTTCAAATCACATTAGAGAAATGTTAATTTTATACAGCGGTGTGGTTTAACGTGACGGGACAGACACACAATGAAGTGTTTATTCCCCTAAATTAGGTGAGGAATGTTCATGTTATTGTTCTTGTTACGGGTGGGGGAAACAAAGTCAACTCCAGCATCCGGCTTGGATTGTAGTTTGATAATTTCTGCAAAATGTACATGGGAAGCGCTTAGTTAAGTGGAATACAGTCTAACTCTCGTTGTAACGGCAATATTTGATTACACGCACGTTCTAACGACACGTATGTCTTTATATTCTCGCCAGACTATTGGCGGAGATTAGTTTGCAGCAACAGCACATGGAGATTCCAGTGCATTATTTTACAAACTAAAATTAATATTGCAGTGAATAGCGGATGCATATTAAAAAGAGTTGAAGAGAGAACTTGTTATTATTTTGTTTTATTGCCCTGAAAGCTTTTTCGCTGACACTTTTCAAAGGTTTTCGTCAGGATGGTATTTTAATTTACTGTATGCAGTGGCGTTTCTAGTTCTTAGAAAGTGGTGGGGGCTCTTGGAGGCCGAGATTAGGTGGGGAACTCGAAATGCATGTGACGAGAAATCTTCATTTTTATATTTCACGACGTTGATATATACAACATATGAATGATTTTTAAAATATAAATATAAGTATAAGGCTTTCTCCTTCCCTGCTGATCCTCAAATGGGAAGGGAGGTCGTCTCCCCTTTTGTCCATGGCTTCTTGTGCCGAAACACTACATTAATCGTTATTAACTGGTAGTTCTGTATCGGTAATTCAATATTTTTATTTTATTTTTTATTCATTTTATTAGATGAAGTATTTGAAAAGTCTTTTGGTGGTACAGAACTTTAATATCACAGTGAATAGCAGATGCATAGTAAAAAGAGTTGAAGAGAGAACTTGTTATTTTGTTTTATTGTCCTGAAAGCTTTTTCGCTTTAACAGGTTTCAAAGGTTTTCGTCATAATGTTATTTTAATGTACTGTGTGTGAATCAATTTTATTTAAATTTCATTTAAAATGTCGTTGACCGTTGAAGGCGATAAAATAACACGAAGAAGACACGTGTTGAATATTGTTTGCTTGATGGTCGTAGAACGACAACAAGTTTGGAAATAACTTCATCTTCGAAACGTTTTAGTGCAAACACTTAAACTCCTTCTGTTTGCAGAATATTGGTTTCTTGGTTCTTATGTGAAGGGATTGCAAAATACTTAGGTGAAACGGCGATCTGACAAAACTTATAGTTTTAAAACAGTCGTCGCTGTATACGCCTTGGCGCAATCCGGGTGTTTTAAGAGTTGTTGAAAAAACTTTCAGGACAATAAAACAAAATAATAACAGTTTTTCTCTTCAACTCTTTTTACTAGGCATCCTCTATTCACTGCAATATTAAAATTCTGTACCACCAAAAGACTTTTAAATTAAAATTAGTAAATCCTTAAAATAATGCCCCCTTTGTTGACTGTACTTTTTGATTTCTCGTTATTAATAATTTTCGTAAACAATCCACTCGTTCTAACGGCAAATTCGTTATAACGGCAGTCCTACCCTAATAACGGGAGTCTTCTGTAATTTGTTTTTATAGTACCAGCTTTCTAGATTTCATTTATCGTTACGACTGTTGTCTTCATCTTTGTTGTTTACAATACAACATTTCAGCTGACATAGTCTTCGGCCTTCCTCTATTGTTTGAAGATCCAAGATAAAGTGTTTTCGTTATTAACTCTTTATGGGGAAGTGACTATATATGATCACCTAAGGTCCTGTCCGTCACAAAGACAACATAATCCGTACCACTGTGGTCTGAAAGCTTTGCTTGAATAAAGACAGAATCTATTTTGAGGCATACCACACCCCATTAAATTAGCGTGTTTTTGGCGCGCACAATAACATTTTAAAATCAACCCGAATATCAAGTTTGTTTTTTTGGAAAATTCGTACTTTTTTAGTGATCACTGCCAAACGAAAGGTGACATAAGTAATTTAACCATTGATCACCCCTTTTGCA
>VCCN01002036.1:4544103-4557899 GCA_006491835.1 Architeuthis dux
AAAAACAGGTGGCTCCTGTTTGGTGGGGGTGGTCTTACCTCTCTGCAGGATATGGTAGTCGGCGTATTGTAGGCCCCAACCAACAGGGCCGTATTCCAATAGAGATTTCAGACTATGAACAAGATTAAGGAGAACGCAATGAGGCAGCTGATAGCGATCCTGAAAGAGGATTGTGTAGACTGTTTTGAAAAGTCGAATATTTGCTGGGAGTACTTTGAAGGGGACCTGGTGTTATTGCCCGAGGGAGGCTTTTCTTTTTTTCCCCGTTAATATTAAATGGCTGGATACTTTCCAGACAGACTTAGTATGTATCCATACCTTTACACACACATACACACATACACGCACACATACACACATACACACATACATACACATACACACGCGCCCATATCTATATATATACACATACATTGTTTTCTCTAGAACAATGTCTCAAGGTCTTCTTGTCCGTCCATGATTTTTACGTTTTTCTTAGTCACTATAAAACTTGGATGCGAGCCAATTTCTCTCGCCTTGCTAGAAACTGTCAACAAAAACCTGTCACCAAAACTGTCAACATAGGTTTCTTTCAGTTTTCAACTTAGTCTGCCTGGCTGGCTATGGATGTATCACGCGTACAGGCCGGACCAATGGAGCTAGAGTGCTGAATATTGTTCAATTTATAATGTGAGTTTATGCTAATTTGGTGCCTTAGTTTGTATCCGGTAGTGTTCACGCTTGTTTTATGAAAATTCCGACTTTTTTAGTGATCAGTACCCACTACCCTTTTCAATTTTTTAATTGATCACGCCCAACACGGCATGCTGCCAAAATGTAAACATGTACTCCTTATAATGGCTAGAAAAAAACATTTTTGTTTTTTGAAAATTCCCCCCTAAATAGGTTTTTAGTGCGGGGTTCAATTTGCAATGCAAGTTTATGCTAAATTGATCATTAGTTGGTGTCCAGCCGAATCCATGTTTGTTTGGGTTTTTTTTTAAATTAGGACTTTTTTTAGTGATCACATTCCAAGAAAAAGCGAGAGAAGTAACTTATTCATTGATCACCCCCTTTTTCCAATTTTTTAATTGATCACCCCCAACACGACATGCTGCCAAAAGACATTGCTCACGTGACGGTTTCTATTGAGTGACTAACCAGTCGCGTTTTTCATTTGTTTTACTTTTTTTTTGCAATTCGTTGGGCAGAATAACACTTAGAAAAGAAAAAACAAATTAACATCGCCACAAAAAGCTACGAAGTAGAAATCGAAAAATGAAGTCTGACTTCAAAATACAAAAAGAAAATAAACGAAACAGCTAAGCATATAATAGGTAATCACAGACTCGTTGGGAAGAAAGTATACAAGGCGAGTTTTTTTTCTTTCATTTTGTTTGGAGTAGAAACATTTTACAAGTGTACTACACGTCTATTAACTGTGTCCTAAGTCGGCAGCCATTTTTTCTATTAGATTCTTTCCTTTGTTTTTTCTCCCTTCTTTTATTCGTTTTTTACATCTATTAATTTCCAAGTCTATTAACTTTGTCTTTGTTACAGTGAGGTTGTGAAATCGTTAGGGATTTCGTGAAATCCCTGAATATCTAACTATAAATGAAGAAATCTCTGTTTGTATGCACTGCGATTACTCGACAACTGGAGATTGTACAAATTTGAAATTCGCGAGATATATTAATCAGCACAATGGGTATTGCGGTGTCGAGTCTGGAGTTGGTTGGATCAGCAGTTCTTGAGAAATATAATGCACCGCTATTACTCGACAACTTGCAATTGTGAGAAGTTGACATTCGCCAGATATATTAGTCAGTACACAAGGCAATGCAAGATTGTTTGGATCTGCGGTTCTCGAGAAATCTAATAAAAAATAAATACATTACGGGTTATAGATCTTTTATCTGAAATAATAGATCTTAATTTAGACATAAAATATCTAAATTGGCAACACTAAAGTAACCGATAAACCTGGAACTCGTAGTTTCGTACGACGGACGGGAAATTATTTTTCGTGACTATTATGGCAAGGTGCTCAACACATCATAAAGTCCGGATCCTTCCAAACATGCACCTTTGGAACGGGCACTGCCTTAGTTTAAATAATTTCATGAAATCCCTAGTTTTACAATACGTTTAGTAATGGTTAACAAGGTGTCTATGCTGACCGTTACAACCGTTGAAATGAGTTCGATCCTCACTAAGTGCCCATCTACTGTGGCCTTGTGTCAAACTAAGCTAAACTTAGTAAATATCAAGTATATTCTGCTTCAGTACTTACAGTGAATATACAGCTTAGTTTGACACAAGGCCACAAGTAGTGGGGCACAGTAGTAATGATAAGAGTCATGAGCTTGTTAAATATCAAGTATATTCTGCTTCAGGGTATCAGTTTAGCTTCATTTGAATCACTGTAGTGAGGCACTCAGTGGGGATCGAACTCATTACAGTAATAATGATCAGCATCACACGCTTCTTAACCATTACTACACTGATTGTGAAAATAGTGATTTCATGAAATTATTGAAATATTCAGGGATTTCACGAAATCACTAGTCTCACAATGTAACTATGACAACTACGCGTCTATTAACTGTGTTCAAAGTCGGCAGCCATTTTTCTTCAATTAGATTATTTTCTGATGGTTTTTTTCTCTTGTTTTCATTCGTTTTTACGTCTTTTGATTTCCACTTTTGTTTTTTTTTTCTTGATTTTTCTCTTTTTACATTTTCTTTTCTTCTGATTTTATTTTTCCCCCCATAAAACTTACCTCATCATTCTGCATTAAGATTAAAAATCTTAGCGTCATTTCTTTACGTGTTCAGTCTTTTCTTTCTTTCTTTTTTTTACTCTCATTTCACACTCTCTTTCATCCTTTCTTCCTTTACCTTGTCTACATTGTCCCTCTTTCTTTCCGTAATATCTCTTTCTGTCACTCTTTCGCATCTCCTGCTTTTTTTTCTTTCTTTACTTTTCTCATCACCCTTCTCACAGTTGATGTTTGGCTCTTCATTTTTTTCATTCTCATCCTATTTTTATTTATTTTCTCATTCGTTTCATTTTTCCATTCCGTCATTTTTATTTTATTTTCTCATTTTTTCCTCTTTTCCTTTCTTTATTTATCTTTCTCTTCTTTAATTTTGGTCCTATCTTTCATTCATATTCACTTTTTTTATCTTTCCATTTTTTTTATTCTGGTCATATTTTATTTATGTTATCTTTCTTTTTAAAAATTCTTTCTTATTATTAATTTCCACATTCTTTGCTTTTATCCTTTTTTTCATTCCAATTTTCATTCAGTTTTTCAATTTTTTGTTTATTCCTTTTCTTTTTCTTTTTCTCTTTCTTTCTCACCATTCTTTTATTTTTCACACATTTTTCTTTTTCTTTTCTATTTCTCCGTATTTCCTTCTTTTATCTTTATTTAGTCATGCTCTTTCTTTTATCTTAATCTCTTTCCTTTTTTTATTTAATTCTCTAAAACTGTTGTATTTTTCATCTGTCGTACCATTTTCTTATTTCTTTCCTCATTTCACATGTTCATTATGAAAGAAAAAAGGAAATTTCATTTATTTATTGATTTGTTTAAATTATCTCCGTTTTTACGTCTTGTAATTCCTATTTTGGGCTTGATTTTTCTTGTTCCCATTTAATTCCTCTTTTCCCATAAAACTTACCTCAGCACGAAGATTAAAAACCTTTTATTTTCCTTTCAGTATTTTCTTTCATTTTTATTTAGTGATGATTTTTCACTTTTGTGATTATATCCCCTTTTTCTTTCATTCTCTAAAAACACAGTATTTTTCCACCCTTTTTTTTCTTCCTCTCGTTTCTTCGTCGCACCATTTTCTTATTTCTTTTTTTATTTCACAATAATAATCCTCATGTATTCGTTTAAATGACCTCCTTCCTTTTTTCACTTCTCTGCCTTTTTTCTCTTTCTTTTTTCAATTATTTCTTTTATTTTCATACCAGTTTTATTCATTTTCTCGTTCTCTGCTGTTATCCTTTTTCAACCAATTTTCATTCAGTTTTTCATTCAGTCATTTTTTTGTTCTTAATTCTTTTCCCTTCGTTTTTTCAGTTATGTTTCTCCTTCTTTCCCCACCAGTTTCGCACGCATTTTTCTTTCTCTTTATTTTTCTTTACTATTTCACCGCTTTTCCTTCAGGTTATTTTCTTCTGTCATTTTCTTATTCTTCTTCTGTCAATTTCTAAAAATGTATTTTTCCATTTTTTGTTTTTACTTTCACTTATTCAGAATTCTCTTCGTTTTTCATTTCTCAACAATACTCTTCATTTAATCATTTTTTTCGTTCAAATTACCTCCCTTCTTTTTCACTCTTCTGCCTTTTTCCTCTGGAGCCATCGAGTTTTATTATCTACTTTTCTCCTAAAGAAAGAGTAAAATAGAACAAAGCTTTGCAATAAAATCTTCTCCATACCTTGAAAACGATCTTCTCAGGCTAATTTCTCGTCCCTTGGCAATAAACCCACCATTTAGCAAACTCCAACACATGCTTCTATGTTTCCTACGTCTCTCTCTCTCTCTCTCTCTCTCTCTCTCTCTCTCTCTCTCTCTCTCTCTCTCTCTCTCTCTCTCTCTGACCAGCCGAAGCGAATTGATAAAAGTTATCACAAACGCCAAGAGAGTGAACGGCCAGAAGCCGACCCAAAGAAGAACAAGACGAAAAAAACAACATGGCCGCCGCCTGCCGCCTGCAGTTAGTGTTCTATAATTATGCTATCTTTGTTTTATGGCCAACTTGGATGTTATTTTGTAGTCGACATTTCTTCTGGGCCAGTTCGTCTGGAAGAAGACCACAAGACATACGATGAGGAATCCCGCAAAACAAACTTGATTTTGAATGTGGCGCGCAAACTACACATTGCGCCGCTAGGTGTCATGAGTTGGCACTATTCTTAGCCAATCTGCCACGTGGCGTGTTTCTGGGTTGATTGATTTGTTTCCTGTGGGATTTTTTCTGGTGTTTGCAAGCAAGTTTACTGTTTTCTTTTGCGATGACGTGACGTTTTGTTTTCTTTTGGCGAAAACTGCAGCTGTATCTGTTCAAGGAAGAACAACTTTGGAATGACCCATACTTTCTTTCCAAAGTTGTGACTAGCGATGGGTCTTATAACTTTATTTTAGGTGTACACAGACCTCAATATAACATGGTCTTCCAAAGGGCTACATGTTAAATGATTTGCGTTAGGGCCGAGAATACAAATATGCATCTCATTATAAACTGTCAACCAAAACTGTAACCAAAACTGTCAATATAGGTTTCTTCAGTTTTTAAGTTGGTCTGTTTGTCTGGCTGTCTGGCTATTTATGTATGTATCACGCGTAGAGACCGCACCAATAGAGTTAGAGTGCTAAAACATTCAACATTTACTCCTTATTATGTCTAGATAAAACGGTATGTTTGAAAATTCCCCCTTAATAGGTTTTTAGTGGGGTTTCAATTTGTAATGTAAGTTTATGCTAAACTAATCCCTTAATTTGTCGCCGGCAGCATTCGCGCTTGTTTCTTTTCAAAATTCAGACTTTTTTAATGATCACTGCTCAACAAAAGGCGGGAGAAGTAACTTATTCATTGATACCACTTTTCCCAATTTTGTAATTGATCACACCAACACGGCACGTTGCCAAAATACGGTTTCTAATGAGTGACTAACCATGCCTGTTTTATAAGAATCTTAACAAAAGGTTAACATTTTACACGTTTAAAAACGATATAGTGGACTAGAAAACTGGATCTGGGGTTCGCTAGAAAGAAATGTGGCGAGGTTTTTTTAATTCAAATACAACGCGACGCAGGGTGAATAGAGTGAAGCCACTTCGGGTGCTTGCTGTCTCTCTAAGCCTGATTTACCTATCGCGTACTAGCCGAATAAGTAGTAATGGGATATGTGGATCCTAAGTAAGGCCATAGCCAGCGTAAGGGCAATGTTTACTTTAATTACAACACGGTACAGATTTTCTCTCTCTCTCTCTCTCTCTCTCTCTCTCTCTCTCTCTCTCTCTCTCTCTCTGTATTCCATTCGTTCTTCTACCTTTATCCCCTTCATATCTGTCAGACTAAAGTAAGTTTAGTAAGCATTCTCTCACAAGGAATATTGGCGCAGCACGATCTTCTCGTATGTATCCTTCTTTTTTGTCACTGTGTCACATAGATATTATAAATATGTTTCCTCTCCCACTTTCTCTCCCTCTTTTTCTATTCCAGCCGAAGCGAATTGATAAAGGTTATCACAAAAGCCAAGAGAGCGAACGGCCAGGAGGCGACCCAAAGAAGCCGACAACAAGTCGAAAAACAACATAGAAATAGTTAGTGTTCTATAATTATGCCATCTTTGTTTTATGGCCAACTTGTCTGTTATTCACTAATCAACATTTCTTCTAGGTCAGTTCGTCTGGAATAAAAGCACAAGACCTATGATGGGGTACAGTAAGTAAGTATTGCCTTTAAGTTGGCTACGGGTTTAGCCGTTCTTGCTTGGGCCCCACATATACCTTTGCTACTTGCTCGGCCCGTTTGCGATATGTGAATAAGATTTAGAGGCGACAAGCACCCGAAGTGGCGACACTCACTTCACCTTGCGCTTTTTTTACCCACAACTGGGGAGGATATGGATACATGCCTTTCCCAGGGGAATTAGTGCAAAGTGAAAATAAACTATCCCAGCCAGAGTTTGAATTCGGCTCATCGAGTCTATTCTCAGTGTTATTATCCGTTCGGCCACCCGTACCTCCATATGATGGGATACTCCACCCCCGCGTAAAAATTGAAATTGGCGTGTGAACTGGGCGTAGTTGCACATTGCGCCGCAAAGTGTCACGAATCGACACTATTCTGAGCCAGTCTGCCACGTGGCGTGATTCTGATTTGTTTCCTGTGTTTCTTTTTGGTGTTTGCAACCACGTTTAGTGATTTTCGCGATAACTGATGAAAAAAGATAACAGAGACTTAGCAGACATCGGAGTGTGTGTGAACGTTTGAAAATGACTTTCATGTCGAACTGTGTACAAACCTTTTGAAGGCGTTCACCAATCCCTCTTTGATAGGGTAAGAGAATCATGGGGGGAGCTTTGGGTGAGAGAACGTTCGTAGCAGCACCAGTGGAAACGGCTGTTCCTTTCCTGGTCATAGAATGGTGGCGGGTATCCATTTCTTTCAAGAGCTTGTTTGATGTGTGACCATTATTGTTCTTCCAAATATGGAGCGCTGCTGATGGAAGCGGCTCGGACTTTTAAGCAGTTAATGATACCCGACCTGAAGGTCGTGTTTACAACACAAATAACAAGAAGGAGTTCAATCGCCCGAAGAACCATGTGAATGTTAATGACCCTTCTCAAAACCATAGATTTAACCAATTTAACCCAGGCCGTCGATCCACAGCAGTGAGTAATGAGCGCGGGTCGGAAATAAAGAATAGTCTCTTGGTGAAACTCGAACTCAAGTCTCTTCTGCCAGAGGGAAGCTTTGTTGAACTCAACAGCTGCTTTTTCACCTGAGCTACGAGGGTTCCACCCCTTTGAGGAAGAACTAATCTAATGTTTAAACTTTCTATACCGATCTCAACGGCACCATGTTTGTTTTGGTTTTCTGTACTAGTAGTATGCGTGAAGCAATTAATCCTTTTAATAATAATGTGTATTAGATGGAATATTGTATAGCTTGTTATTAGTTTTTGGCTACTAATCATTGTTTATTTCCGATCTGCTTTGTTCACCTACTACCGTAGAATGAAGTTTTTGTAAGAAAAACAGAATGAACGACTTCAGCAAGAAAGAAACATTTGAAGGAAGGGTTAAGAAAAATTGCGAGTAAGAGAAAAAAAGTTTGCAAAACTTCAAGTGCAGAAGAGATATGTAAGTAAAAATTGAAAGAAAAAAAACCCCCAGAAATCAAGGAAAAGATGGAAGAAAGCAAAAATCGCTGTTCGTATTTAGAGGCAGCTGGAGGAGGCAACCGACTGGAGGAGGCAGCCGACTGGACGGAGCTGACAGCTGTCCTAGGAATTGGTTATGGCATTCTAATTTAGTCTGGCAACTAGAAATACCAACAAGTAAGATCCGGAGAGAGTTTGGAATGTGTACGTGCACAGGGGAGGAGGGAAGACACCAGATAGACTGCTATAATCGTAAGCATTGTGGGTCCTGGAGTCCGAATCGTGTTAGAGAGAGCGCGAGAGATACAGATGGGGGAGAGAGAGAGAGATAATATGAGTAGAAAGAAAGAACGAAAGAAAAACAAGTAAGACAAAAATAAAGATGGAATGAAAGGAAGAAAACTGAATGAGATAATCTTAAGATTTCTTAAGCTTAGTCTGGCACAAGAGTGGGGATAAAACTCACGACACTAGTTCACTGATCAGCACGCCAGAAAAAAGCACCTGAAATATAATTATTATTTATTGAACATAGCTTAGTTCTGACACAAAACCTTTTGAAGAGATTTACATCATCTAACCCAGTGGTTCTCAACGTGGCCGCTAGCGCCCCCTCGGGGCGCTGAGGTGACTATGGGCCGTAAAGGGCCGTTTGAATTCCTAGAGGGGGCATTATGGAGATTCCATAAATATCTATAATACTGATTTACAAATGGCTTTTTAGTAGTATCTGCTTACAAACGAGAAGGAATTAGCATTAGGCCGTTATTAAATGCTGTGTCAACCATTTCTTCTATGCAAGTAAATAACTGGCAAGTGGCGAATTATTTTGCTTAACACCCTGTAGTGTTACTGTTATTCTATGGATAAACATTTAAAATTATTTCCCTTGCTGTTGTTTTCAAACAAAGAATATTGTTTGTATCTGAAGTCACTGAAAAACGATTTTGATAAGCGCTTTGAAGATCGGATTGATATGAATATTCCTGTCTGGGCTATGAATCCATTCATTTGTAAGGTTGAAGAACAAAAAATCGACTTGCAGGAAGGAACCATTGTGTTTACTTCTCGTATTTGAACTACAGGAGGGGTGGGGCGTTGACACGCAGCTAGGTGCCATAGGGGGCGTTGGGCTGAAAAGGGTTGAGAAACACACACACCCACACCATAATAACGAGCCCGTTTTTGCTCAACTCAGTGGATTTGTTTACTTGAAATACAATGAGATTATAGAAAGACTAGTTTAGTTTTGCCGTCAAAAATGACGGCAATAATTAAGTAGTTTCTATAGTTTTGAGAAGGGTTATTAATATTCAAATGGTTCTTCGGACGATTGTACTCCTTCTTTATATTTGTGTTGTAAACACGACGTTTCGGCCGATCCATTCTTCGGCCTTCTTCAGGTGTAAAATCCGAGTGTGATGTGTTAAACAGAAATTATTTTTAAAGGGGGTCCTTATAGCGCATGGCCCTAGTGTTTCTTTGTCTTTGTCCTGTTGGGTTTAGATTTGTTGAGAAGTGGAGCCACATGGGGTTGAAATTCACCAACGAGCTGGACGCGCCCTGGTAAGAGAGAATAAACCATAACCGAAGGTCAAAACATTTACTTCAGACTTCCTATATAGAAAAGAAAGAAGCTCTCCTGGTCAACATACACCCTTAAAGGCAGTCGTCAATCTCAGCAGCCGACATCTTAATGACTCTGAAGAAGCGATACTCAACAAAGGCCTAGGGTTCGCGGTCACTGACCAGCGTATCCCTTATTTGGATCTTATCACTCCACTGGAAGAAGTAGCACCGATGCTACCTAAAATTCAGGCAGAGGAGCTAAGATGGAAAGTGAGACAAATTTTGGATTATGCCTCGCCTCCGAAACTTAACATCACCCCGGAGGAGAAGGCAGCTATCAAGTCTCTACAAAGGGACAACAATATCATGATAGTCCCGGTAGATAAGGGAAATGCCACGGTCGTCCTAGACAAAACTACGTATCAGGATAAACTGTCCGACATCATAGTGTCGGGGAGTTATACTAAATTGAAGACCCCACGTTATCAACAGAGCGAAGACTCTCGCAACTTCTAAAAAAGAACAAATATCACTTCGCCCCGCAAAAGTACAGATTATTATCCGTACACCACAACAGACTTCATAAACCAGATATTCCATTGCAACCTATAGTCAACTGCACGGGCTCAGCATGCCACCCATTAAGCCGTTTCCTTGCCAACATCTTAAAACCGCTGGCCGGGGAAAAGCCCTCACACGTTAAGAACTCAGACCATTTTGTGGATCTGATTAAAGGGGCGCCCATCTCCTCGTCACTCATGGTGTGCTTCGATGCGGTGAATCTGTACGGCATGGTCCCCACCCAAGAGGCCCTACTCATATTACGAGACAGGTTGGAAGGTGACAGCGACCAGGAGGAACGTACCAGTATACCCGTTGACAACTTAATGGAGTTGTTAAAGCTATGCGTGCGCACCACACATTTTCAACTCCATCCTGACATTTTCCAACAAGATGACGACTTTTCTATGGGCTCGTCAGTCTCTCCTATTATTGCCAATATCTACATGGGATTTTTCGAGAATCTGGCACTAGACTCATCCACCCTGAAACCATCTCGATCAGACCTTCCATAGAGTTCACGATGGAAAAGGAACACAATAACATGCTCCGCTGGACGTTCTGCTCACACGTACGGAGAATGACATGAGCACATCTGTCTACAGAAACAGAAATTTTAACTCCAATCACCCCTACTCTGTAAAGAAAGGGACTCGTTAACAGCCTAAAAGTCCGAGCCGCGACCATCGGCAGCGCTACATATTTGGAAGAACAAGAATGGGCACACATCAAACAAACTCTTGAAAGAAACGGATAACCGCCCCATTCTATTACCATGAAAGGTACAGCCGTTTCCACTGCTGCTACTACGAACGGTCCCATGATTGTATTACCCTATCAAAAGGTTTACACACAATTCTACATTAAAGTCATGTTCAGACGCTCACACACCCTCCGTTGTCTGTTAAGTAAGGTTGCCCCAACTCGGGATCCCAAACTGGTGAACAGCTGTGTTTACGTCATCCCTTGTAAATGTGGTATTATCTACACTGGAGAAACGGGTCGCCCCCTCAAGGTTAGACTTGATGAACACAAGAAGGCCATAATCAGGGGCGAGATAGATAAATCTGCTATGGCCGACCACATCTGGAGAGAGAACGGCGAGCATCTTCCTCTTTGGGAGGAAGTCCAGATTATTGACAGAGAACGTTGTTGGAAGCAGAGAAAAATCAAAGAGGCAGCTCACATCAAAATATCGACTAAATACATTAGCCAGACAAGTGCGGATTTCAACCCGATGTGGCTTCCACTTCTCAACAAATCTAAACCCGACAGGACAAAGACACAGAAACACCCGGACCATGCGCTATGAGGGCCCCCCTTTAAACATAATTTCTGTTTAACCCATCACACTCGGATTTTACAGAAGAAGGTCGAAAAATGGATCAGTCGAAACGTCGTGTTTACAACACAAATAACATGAAGTCCAATCGTCCGAAGAACCATTTGAATAATAATTAAGTAATTTGTAATTGCATTGTACATATCATCATCATCAGCAGCAGCAGCCGTTATAAATCCACTGCTGGACAAAGGCCTTTCCCATCTCCTTCCATGACAACCTATCTTGTGCTAACCTCTGCCAAATCTTACCGGCAAACCTTTCTATCTCGTCCCTCCATCTTGTATCTGGTCTTTTCCTACTTCGTTTACTGACCCATGGGCACCAATCGGTTAGTCTTTCCCCACTATCTATTGCCATCTCTTCTGTGACCAGCCCATCTCCATTTTTGCTGCTTAATCATTTGTATAATATCCTTCACTCTAGTCCTCCCTCTGATCCATGTTGATCTTTTTATGTCTCTTAGAGTTATCCCTAGCATTGCTCTTTCCATGGCTCTCTGTGCTATTCTAAGTTGGTTTTCAAATATCAAAAACAGTATGTTGCTCTACATTTTCACTAACAATACATTAATCTGAAAGTAAAATTAAGTAAAGATATAATTTATCAAGTTTAACATAACATAACATTCTATTTCTACTAAGGTACGTAAGCGTGGCAGACGACAAATGCCCATTGCTAATTATTATATGTGTGGATTCTGCTACGATCCACGACCATCCAGTTAGTTATTACTAAATTTACACCAGTGATCATCGCTGGAGAACAAGAGATATCATGTCCCATCAAATATCCAGCACCTTCCTCAGTATTCTCGCAAACTTCACCAATACCTTTGTTTGGACAGTCTCAATCTTTCCTCAAATTCAAATTCATTAAATCTCGCTTCTGTTTTCGGGACCTTTGCTAGAGAAGACTTATGACGGTCATTAATCTGACTCTCAGATATGACACATTCTTCAGTTACCGGATGAGGTCCTGGTATTTTTTTATGTTACGTTTTTGTTTTCGTTTTTAATCATGTGGTCTGCTGGTTTAGCCATGTATCGAATCAAACCGTATTTTCCCTTTGTTCTCAATATCCTAATCTGGTTTTCTTGTTTTGGTGGGGCGGTCGATTTGGATCTCAAAGTCCCAGAGTATGTTTTGCATTTTTTTTAAACAGTCGTAAGATGTAGAAAATAAAAACGGTTCGAGCACTGCGACATAAATAAAAAAGCAACAAAAATACGATGAAAGAAAAACTAGTAAACAGTCAATACAGTAGCATAAGCATTGGAAAACATATTTTAGACTGAGATTCAGAAAGAGCAAGAGAAAGAAATATATGAACAGAATGAGGGCAAACGAAATAAATAAATAAAGACTAGTATTCCAAGGGAAATTATGAATCACCCATATATGCTACTTTTTACCTCGTAAATTAAGCAGTGGCGGTGGTGGTAAAAGTAAGTAACCCTGATTAAAATGCTACCAGTATGGTTTGAATAATAAATTTATTATTTAAAAAAAAAAAAAACATGTCTAATTATTTACTCAATAGATACCGTCACGTGACCAACGTCTTTAGGCAGCATGCCATGTTGAGGGTGATTATCTAAAACATTGGGAAAAGGTGTAATCAATGAATAAGTTACTTTTTTTGCCTTTTAGGGGCTGTGATCACGAAAAAGACCACATTTTTAGAAAAACAAGCATGAATACTGCTGGACGCAAACTAGGGGACCAATTTGGCATAAACTGTTATTGTAAATTTGATACCCCACTAAAAAACTATTTTGGGGAATTAAAAAAAAGGAAAACCATGCCCCCATCACATTGAGGGGAGTGTGTGTGTGCATAATTGCAAGTTTCTACTATGAGCGAAGTCCGGATACATAGATACATTGATACATATAAATATCAGAACACATGAATAACTTAAACCCAGCAACAGTGATCAAACCGGCTGTTGTGGGTAGCAGCGATTAAAAAGAAAGAAATACAAAGAAATAAAGAAGGAACGAAAGCTAGAAGAGAAAGAAAAACGAAAGGAAGAACGATAGAAAGAAAAGAAAGACAGAGAGAGAGGGTGAAAAGAGAGAAAACCAAATGGAAAAAAAGGAAGAAAGAAAGGAAAGAGAGAGAGAGAGAAAAAACAGGTATTTACAAATCGCGAAAGAAAGAAAAAAACAGAAGTATACAAAAACAGGGAGAAGGGGCAAAGGGTAAAGGGTAAACGTAATGCCTGCCTTGAAAATCAGCTCTGATTCCTGACTTTTAACTGAACCCAATTGTAACGTCAGATACAAACAGGTAGCTATTTGAACCAACAAGCAAGTAGATAGAGAGCTCACATACACACACACACACACACACACACACGCAAACACAAACACACTTTCACATACATATATATATAGAGAGAGGGGGGAGAGAGAGACATGGACAGTAT
>VCCN01002036.1:4563551-4574325 GCA_006491835.1 Architeuthis dux
GCAATTTATTCCAATATTGCACAACTCTCTCGTTAAAGAAATAGATTTATTTGAGCGTACAATTAGATTATTTGGTCTATTAGAGATGTTAAACATGTTTTACCATAATTGTTATATTCATTTAGTATTTTAAAGATTCCAATCAAATCTCAGCGCATTCTACGTTCAAGTAGTGTTAAATTGCTTTTGAAACTGTGAATTTGGTTTTGTGTTAAATGTTTCTCATAGTGTGCCTAACTTTTGCCAATGAATGTTTCAGAGATTTCTATGATCACTTTTTGTAACAATTCAACAATACTTTAACAAAATGTGTAGTTGGTTTCACTCTGGGAATCATTAAATATTATGTTGATTCACTATACCCCTGAATATGATTCACTGTGTACTAGGGCTGGGGCACAGTGGATCAGAAATATTCTTTTTTAAACAAGTGCATGCCAGCTGCTAACTTAAAGAGATATTACTTTCTTATCTTCATATAACCTATTTCACAGTAAACAGAGTTGATCTTGTATACTCGTCCGTTTTCCAATGTTCTATCGACACGTTCTGCGTCCGATGCGATGTCTCGTCGTTGGTTGCTCATTTGCGGGAGGAAATCCTGAACTTGGCGAGAAAAAGGAAGACTCGAAAGTTGTTTGTAAAAATATAAGGACATATTTTTATTTCATAAGATACATTTTGTCGGCCGGAGAATCAAGAGTGGGAGAGAGATAATGAGAAACGACAGTCTGTCCCCAACAGGGACATCGGTCTCGTGCCTTCCGGCCTGCTGCTTGTCTTCGCTCTTGGTATCTGTCCTGAGTGTCTCCGTCTCTTGAGCTTCCGTCCGAACTGGCGGTCTGCGTCTTCTTTATCAGGTTTGAACGCCCAAGCTTGTGTGTTCAACATCCTGTTTTCGGACATCCACGCATATGCATATTTCCTAAGGTGACTGGGGTCCCTTCTAGGTGTTGGCCCGGAAATGATCTCCTTGTGGCAGTATATCATAACAATCTTACTTTTTTTACCCAAATATATTAATAACATTAACTTCTACGAACAATTAATTCTTTCTGATCCACTGTTCTCCAGTTTTCCCTACATATATACACCGTCAGGTCAGAACAGAGTGTGGCGGGGGGAGTTTCAGCCTAGGATTTTGAGGGAGACTACTCCCCCTGGTAGAGGCAAAGGGGGGCATTTGGTAAATAATATTGATATTGTAAAGACAGTCAGAGTTTGGGGTAACGTCATCATGAATAAATATGATTGATTGCATTCCAGCTAATTTTCAAACTATTGATATTTCTCTGATGAATACTTATTACAAGCTTTAGTCAAGCCATAGTCTTGGATCTATAACATGATTGTTCAGTTTTTAGTGACTTTGGGGGAGGTATGCGCTCTCTGAGTGCTTTCTATATTAAAGTATGCCGTTGCAGATTGGTTAATGGTAACAGCAATAGAGAGGCCATGCAGTCTGAAAGGAGAGAATATTGATATTGTAAAAACAGTCAGAGTTTGGGGTTGGGGGCACTTTAGTACACAACATTTTAAAGAAGATTCCTAAAAGATTAATACAGATATATTCCGAATACAGAATAAACACGGATGTACTATTGTATTAAAATAATCACAAAGCATCACAGATGCGTTACTCCGTTCAACCCGCCCCATGATCCTACATTTAGGGTACCAAAATGTTCCGTGTTCCCAAGAAAAAGGTTGGGAGGAACTACATCATTTGAATAAACCAATATGGCAGCCAGCACACACAAAAGAAAAAAAGAATTGTATATCTCGTCTCCCAATTGACATATCTGAGTACTTTAATTTATAGGTATTTCAGGATTTTACTATGTAATTTCAAGTACACTTTATAGGCCAAATTGTGGATTTAATTCATGAAGGAAAAAAAAACGTGAAGCTAAGTATTTATCATTTTAGGGAAATTCAAGTACACAGTCCAAAACCTATGGATCGTAGGATTAATTTTTGATGGAAGTATATACATATATATATCGTTAGAAAGATAACTTTATCAGCTTCCCAACGGCGTATGTTCCCAATTTGTAAATAAACGTGTAGCTAAGTAATCATCATTTTACGATAGAAACTCTTTGGACTTTGAATTCCTGTTGGGCTCCCGATTACGTTTTATTACCTTTTTATTTTTTATAAATCTTTCTAGTTCTTTTATTCTGTTCTCTTGCTTACAAGTACATCATGTACATAACAAGTACATGTATATAACCATAAAAAGTATGTATTTAGCATTGATCACAAACGTACTAAATGAACAGCTTGAAATTGGACCGTATTACCAGCTGTGGACGGGCAGTTGTTTCTATCTAAAAGAAGCGAATGTCTTAACTAAAAGGATACTATATAAACAGTGGACCTCCCTTGCAGGCAACAATATTTGCATACTTGGTTAATAGCAGTTACGGTTACCTGAATGTTAATTAAACACTTATATTTAAAACGTTCAAAAGCAAAGATCCTGACAAGGATACCAGCTGATATGCGCATATCGAGAAAATGATTGCACACAATTTACGTATGTTTTAGTACTACTAGTATCTACCAACTACGGGATGTTCACGTCCTGTGGTCTAACCACAGTTCAGCCTTACTGTCGGAACATTCCCGCAAAGGGGCGGCAGACCCCCATAGCTAGCTCGGGCATCTGTCAGGAGAAAGACACTCCTGTCAAACCTACGACCAATGGGCCCTGCTCCTATCCGCGCCACTCCGGTGGCCCATAGGATGCAAACCCTTGGTTTAAAAAGTGGGGTCGACCCTGGGAAAGTCGCACTTCACCTTAATACTACTTTGCTCAGGCTGGAAGGTTACTCCGCACTTCTAATGCTGTGGAAAACCCTCCCCAAAATCCTCGTTCGCGAAGCCAAACCACTCATAGATATACAATATATCTGCTCAGGCGGCCGTAGCGTTCACGTCGGCCATACCGTCTGAACACTCCCACAAAGGGGCGGCAGAGCCCCATAGCTAGCTCGCATCTGCCAGGAGAAGGAAACTCCTGTGAAACCTACGACCTAAGGGCCACTACGGTGGACCATAGCATGCAAACAAAAGTTCAGACCGCGCGCACCTTGCACTTCACCTTAAAACTCCATTGCGCAAACTACGGATTTGTTCACATTCAGGCCTGATAAAGACACGGAAAACCCGTCCCAAATCTCCGTTCGCGGAGCCAAGTCATTCATTCATTCATTATCAAAACAATTTAATAATAGTTTTGACAAACTCCAGTAGAAAAGTCAAGGGTTGACTTTGTTTTCTTACCATAACAAGAACAACAAACCTCACCAAAATTAGGGATGTAAACCGGTATGTAAAATCCACAGTCCCCTACTCTGATTTGAACTCACGACCAACTGAACAACAGAAAGCTGTCTTACTGACTGGTCTTTGTTTACGAAATTTTATCATACATATATGCACGGGCTTATTTCATTCTAATAAATAAATGAATTTATACAAAAAATATTTTTTTTTATTTATTCAGTAATCATCTGAAGTCGGAATAGAAGTTGGAGTAGTATTTGAACCCTGCAGCAGCCAGTCTTGGTTATTTTTATTATTAGATAAAATATTGTAACTTAATATTTTTTATTAATGTTCAATACTTTTTACTTTCATCTTAATTTGATTTGAGTTGTGATACAAAAAGAAAACAACTAAAGATTCAGATGAAGCTAAAACGCAGATGAAATTGATAAAACATAATGTGTTTCTTTTACTTTTGCTTCACAGTTAATAATGCAAATGGAATGTCTGACCGTATTTTGCCATTTTTGACGGGTACTCTGCTAGGGATAAAATAACTTCTAATTTTAGGTTATTGATCATTTACTTCCGTTTCAATATTCCAATTGTCATACGTCGATTTACGCCCGACCGACTTACGTCCGATAACAGATACTTCCCTGTAAGAGCGTACACCCCATTAACTACGTATGATGGGAATCTCGGTCATTGCAGTTCTATAGTTCAACTGCAAATGACGAAGATTTCCGTCGTGTTAGTGTTAGCTTGCTAAAGATAGGAGGAAAAGACAGGAGGAAAATCCTGAACTTGAGAAAAAGGAAGACTCGAAACTTGTTTATAAAAATATGAGGATATATCTTTATTTCATAAGATACATTGTGTCGTGGCGGAGAATGAGAGCCGACAGACTGTTCCCAACAAGGGAACTGGCCCCGTGCTCCCAGGCCCAGCTGCTGTCTGCCTCTCTCCGAGGGCGTCCGATGTCTCTCTGATTTTCCAGCCCACCATCTGCAGTCAGGGCTCAGTCAATATTCTGTTTATGACCTTTGAACACCCGGCGTATCTGTTTCCGGTCGTGGACACCTTGCAGTCAATATCCTGTTTATAACTGTGTTGTCGTCGATATCCTTTATAACTTCCAACACCTGTGGGGGTAAAATCTGCGACCTCCACCCAAATATCCAATATACACGTCATGTTTGTTTCAAGTTCGCCAGACTGGAAAGGTGAGAAGGAGAAGGTAATAGAGTAGACACCTTGCTGGATTGAGCTTAATGACTTAGTGAGCGACATGTAAGGGATGACATTAGTTCCTTTCTCTTGGGAAAGATAAAGCATATATCCAATATCCAGATTTAAGTAAATATGTATTTTATGTTGTGCAGTGCGTATATAATGACCGAGTTACGCCCATATGGATTTGCATTCATACTACCAGAACGTAACCCGGACGCAAGTCGATGCGTGGCTGTATTAAAAAAAGATTTCTCCCTTACGTGATAATCGAAAAGTTCGGGAGAGCTTTAGCTTCTTCAAAATGGGGTCGAAGAGAATTGTTGGAAAATTGTCAAGACGTAAATGGATTTGATGCAGAGATTGGGGACTGCGTGATATTCTGAATGAAGGATGTGACCCCCTTAAAAGACCGGAGGCCTTTTTAGGAACCACTTAATTGGACTTAAAGAGTAATGGCTTCGGCGACAAAGTTACGGGGCAGAGGTTAGCCGGCTGATTTCCAACATTGCATCACAAGAGAAAGTAGATTTCTAGTCTTCGTAAAACTTGCTTTTACTTCGCGATCAATGTGGCCCAGTGGTATAGTAATCGGCCCCGGTTCGGTAGGCCGGGGTTCAATCCACCGACGAGTCATACCAAAGATTTAACACTCAGCACAAGGACTAGGAATCAGGAACCCTCTCCTCGAGTTACGGCCAAAGTGTGTCTTATTGATATTTACAAAGCTTACCATTCTTCAGGCTTGCCCAGTGGTAGAGTGGTCGGCTCCGGTTCGGTAGGCCGTGGTTCAATCCAACGCCGAGTCATACCAATGACTTTGAAAATGGTACCAAATACCTCTCCGTTAAGCACTCACCGCAAGAATTAGGATTGAGAAATCTCTCCCCGAGGCTGATGGGTTACGGCCAAATCACGTTGGATATGTTTGTACATAACAAACGGCGAGCATCTTCCTCTTTGGGAGGAAGTCCAGATTACTGACAGAGAACGATGTTGGAAGCAGAGAAAAATCAAAGAGGCAGCTCACATCAAAATGTCGACTAAATGCATTAGCCAGACAATTGCAACAAATCTAAACCCGACAGACAAAGACACAGAGACACCCGGGACATGCGTTATAAGGGCTACCCCCTTTAAACATAATTTCTGTTTACCCCATTACACTCGGATTTTACACCTGAAGAAGGCCGAAGAATGGATCGGCCGAAACGTCAGATAACAAGAAGGAGTTCAATTGTCTGAAGAACCATTTGTATATTAATGACCCTTCTCAAAACTATAGAAAATATGTTCAGTCTTGTTTCAATATTTTTATTTGTATTCTCGTATTTTCTTTGGTCCAAATAACGAATCAATCATACTGTGTGTGCGACCGATAGATCAGTAGATAGATCGACATATATATATATATATGTATATATATAGAGAGAGGGTGAGAGAAATAGAGAGAAGAGATATATTATGCTCGATATCCTGATATCCGTAACTAAACAAAATACATAAGGAGATTGATAAGAGCTTTAATAAAAGAAAAATCCCAGTCTGTTTTCGACCACACCGTCCGTTTCTTTTATGGCTTCGACACGCCCACGCCTGGTGTGTTATTTCCGGATGTTGTCACCAGCGGCCTCTGGGGTTCTGTCACCATTCTGTTTTACTTTAACCCCAACACCTGCTGTGTTTTGAATCCAATACCATGTCGTTTGGAGTTCCTGCTGTTAGGCCCACGCTGAAACACCTGCAACTATAGTCAATATCCAGTTTTCGGATACCCACGCATATGGGGTCACAGGGTCACTTCCACTTCCGCCCAGGTGTTTCACCCGGAAATGAGCTTCCGTGGTAGTATATCATAACAACAATAACAATCCCAGTCTTGCAATAATTATTCATCAAAACATATCATTAATAGCTTGAAAAACAACTATAATGTAGTTTATCGTATTTATATATGATGACATTGTCATGATTCTGTCATAACTGTGTCATTACACCTGAAAAGCCTAAAAAGTATCCTTGCATTGCTAACAAAAGATTCCTGGATCTGACTGAAAACCTGATCAATTGTACCTTGGTCAATGTCCCACCCTTCCACAAAATCTCATCGAGATCAATTGAGGACTTTTAGAGAAGATGTGTGGACAAACAAAATAGACAGACAAACAAACATGGGTGAATAGATAACTTCTGTTCAACTTCTTTGGCAGAGGTAACGAATCAATCATACTGTGTGTGTGTGTGACCGATAGAGATAGATCACTAGATATATCGATAGATAGATCGAGAGTGTGTGTGTGAGAGAGAGAGAGAGAGAGAGAGAGAGAGAGATGTTATGCTTTGTATTGGACGATATCCGGAACGAAACAAAATACATAAGGAGATAGATAAGCGCTTTAATAAATAAAAACACAATGTGACTCCAACGAGCACTACAATTTCTCAAGACTCGCGAAAAAGCACTTCACTGTCCAGCTGATAGTCAACCGGTGCTTTATTCGCCGTATTCTCTTGGCCTGGACCAATCTCAGTCAGCCACAATCTCTGGGCTTGGAGAGACATTGAATATCTTAAAGTTACAACTACCAACTCAACATGGCGTTTCCTTTTCTTTTATGAAATACACGTACAATGTATTTGCCCAAGCTTACAGATATACAGTGAGTGCAAAAGTTTTATTTTAATATCCTTATACGGCCTCAGAGTTGTCCGTTAAAAGATTTGTTTTATTCAACGGTCGTATTATAAAATTTAAATATGCGAACTCCGACCCGTGATTATGCATCGTTCAACGATTTTTAGTGAATGCCAACGATATCTTGAAAGTCATATGAATCATCTTTCGAACGCCTTTCTATTTGGATTTAAAATTACGAAGACTCAATGTTACTACGACAAGAAAATGGAAATTATATTTGTTTCTTGTGAATAAATTCATACGGCCTCAAAATTGACCAAAGATTTCTGATTTTTGTACATGGATTTTCAATGTTCAATATTGTTTCAATAATTCTTGTATTTTTTAAACTTTGGTCCAAATGCTGTCAATTCTGAAGCTGCTTAAGGATGTTAAAATGAACTTTTTGAAATGTATCGGATACATTTTGCACTCACTGTATGTGAATAACACGTTTTGATCAAATTGGTTGGATTAAAGGAAGATCGGCCTACAGGGATTGCATATTTGCATAATTCATATTTTACTATATTTATAAATAATGTAATCGTATATTAGAAACCGTTAAACAAAACTTGCCACCAAAACTGTCAACATATGTTTCTTCAGTTTTTAAGTGGGTCTGGCTGGCTGGCTGGATGTCTGGCTTGGCTGGCTTGTTGTCTGGCTATGTATATATCTCGCGTACAGGCCTCACGAATGGAGCTAGAGAGCTGAAAATTTAAACATTTAGCCCTTATTATGTATATGTACGTGTATGCTAAATTGGTCTCTTATTTTGTGTCTGTCAGTATTCACGCTTTTCTTTGTTGAAAATTCGGACTTTTCTAGTGATCACTGCCCAACAAAAGGCGGGAGAACTTATTCATTGATCACCCCCTTTTCCAATTTTCAGGTATCTCCCCTCCCCCCAAAAATGGCATCCTGCCAAAAGATGTTGGTCACGTGACGGTTTCTGTTGAGTGACTAACCAGACCTGTACATTTAAGATAATGGTTAATTGAAATAATGAGAATATCATATCATGACTTGTGGAGGGGACATCATGTCAGTCAGAGGACCGCCTGTGGCCGACAAGGCCCACGCGGGACAGACATCCTTTTCCACATCGGGTGCAGGGAACCAAGCCAACTGTGCGGCCTCGCCTCCGAAGCCTTGAATTTGCGGTTGAATTCAGCGATGGAGATACCCTTGAAGATCTTGTGGCGCCACGTCTGCCTGTCTGCAACATTTGTTGTCCGATTGCAGTAGTCGATTCCACAGTGGGCGAGGGTCTTTTTCTTTAGATTCCCTGTATCTCTTTGTTGGTGTCCCTCTGCTACGTTGTATAATGACGGTCATCTTCTCTCTGAGAGGGTATGAAAGCGAGAGAGAAGATGATGATGATGACGTTTCGTTCCGGGTCTGTTGACGGGAGCTGAAATTTCTGTGGAGGGAAATAAATCTCGGAGAAAAGGCTCATCCACGTTGGTGGAGAGAAAAGATGACAAAATTCAGGATCTTCAATTGGAAATCTGTGGTTTTATTTCCGTCGATATAGATTCTTTTCTATGCCGGTTCGCGGGTTACTTTGAGGCATTGAATTCTGTTTCATTTAGTTGTCTACACGAGGGGTCATTTTCCTGTATTACTATGTAGCCACGGTAGTATTTTAAAAATCAAGTCTTCTTCCTCCTTTTACCCCCCTCCCTCCTTCCTTCACCCGTCCCAGTGAAGGGGGGAGCTACTTCGCAGCTGACCTGTTGCCTGTCTCTCCGATTCTCAACTGCTAACTGCCTCTAACCTGCTCTTTCCTCCCTCACCCCTAACGGGCAGGGAATTCTCTTTGTGCGACCCGTCGCTACCGGCTTCAGATCTAAACTGCCCTGATTTGAATATCAGGGCCCCTCCGGTAATACGATATGGGCTTTTGGTCACGTACGCCAAACGCGCTAACACACGAACACAGAGTGCATTTCGTTACAGTTGTCCGGAGGAAAGTTCACTGAATAGTAGGGTATTTATACTAACCACAGTATATACATATTTAGTGGCTACGCGGTGCTACCCATAAGTTCGATGAATTTCACCATTAAATGTTTCCTTACCTTACTACCTAGTTTCCATCTTGGTTGTTATAATCACAAAGTTTCAGCCGATCACTCTTTGGCTTTTTTCAGATGTCATATCCGGTAATCCTTTAGGAATGTATTCAATCCGCAGGAGTAATTGACACGAGATATTCATTAACAGTTCAGTGAGATGAAAACAATTGGATTGAATAAATTGTTCCGTCCGAAACTTCCAGGTTACTTAACACAACAGGCCTCTAAAGAAAACCGACGCGTGCAATGGCTGAAGATTTGTGACACTAGTCTGAATAGATTAATGTATAATAATGTATGTACGTAGAACTCTTCAAGCCAGTGCGATAGTTTAACACTCAATACTCTCTCTCTCTCTCTCTCTCTCTCTCTCTCTCTCTCTCTCACCCCCTCTCTCTATCCCTCCATATATATTGTAATATATTAAACAGCGTGACCGGATAAGAGCAGAAAGCGTAATCACGTCACGTGATTTATGTATACGTGTGATTTTGTAGCAACATAATGTCATTGGATAACTTTTGGTTATACTTTATGGAAAGTCATGGTAAATATATCAATGTATGAAACAAATGAAATGATATCTCTAAATTCTGCAGCCACCCGAAAATCTAATCACTTCTTCCTTACTTCCTGAAAACTTCATTGGAATTCATCGACAAAGATATTCTGCGAGCATATTATGCAGGGGAAGTAACTGTGGAAATCCCTTGATCCACCCCAGATCCACCCTCAGTCATTTCTTCTGGGTTCCATTACCCACCCTTCCTCGAAATCTCATTGAAATTCATTGAGAACTTCTGGAGATATGGTGCGGACTGACAGGTGGACATGGGTGAATACATATACCTCTTCCAACGTTATTGGCTGAGGTACAATATTACAATATGAAGCATTCTGTGCTTCGATGGACTTCCTGTAGATTAGGGGTTTACCCTTGCTGTAGATTAGGAGTTTACCCTTGCTTTAGATTAGGGATTTTCTTTGGGAATGCAAAAAACTCTTTCCTCTTTAAAAGAAAATGAAACTGATTTTTTCTCTCATGAATTCCTTCGAATGTTTCTCGTCTCCAAAGAAAAAATTAAGCTTTCTTTACTAATTACTGTTTATCTGATAGTTTGTCCTTCAACACAAATTAGAGTAATTCTGATGCAACGCAGACGATTCTACACAATCTTTTACAGAATCTGAAAGATGAAAAAGAAACACAGTTGGGCAATTAGACACAATTCTTTGGTCAAATGCTGTACCATTACAAAACGGCAAATGTTTCTAGAGATTCAAATCTGAAAGTAGAATTTACCTTTTGTTCTTTTCCAAGTGGAGGCCACGAGCCCCGGATGCAATGGCGGAGGCGGTATAAAACGAAAATAGATATCAAAGAGCAAAGGCTTTTGTTCACTTTTACGTTTAAATGTATTCTTTCTTTCTATAGTCTGTCTAATAAATACTGTTCATTTCCTGTTTCTCTCTCTTTCGTTCTCTCTCTCTCTCTCTCTCTCTC
>VCCN01002036.1:4669930-4681072 GCA_006491835.1 Architeuthis dux
CCCTCTGTGTCTCTGTTCCTCTCATTCTCTCTCTCTCTGGCCACTCTCTCTGCTTCCTCCCTCTCTGCCTCTATTTCTCTCTGTTGCCTTCTTCTTTGTCTTTCTACCTTTGCCTATGTCCCCACCCCATCTCTCCTTTTCATAACCACCCTGTTTCTGGTTCATGCATGCGCACATTCTCGAATATTTACTTATAGTTACAAATACTCCTAATTGACGCGTACCCAACTTGTGAAGATATTTTGGCTCAGTTACACAGAAATACTGTTAAACTCATGTTCTTTAGGCATCTGTTGATACATATCATCATCATCATCACTGTCATCGTTATCAGCCATTTAAAGTATGTTGTTGAACACAGGCCTTTCGGTGGATACATATTCAGCTTTCGATGTGTTCCATTCTCGAAGGCTATTGAAACATTTTCACAAAAATGTCACAAAAAAACACTCAGGGAGCGCATACCTCTGCCAACGCCATTTTCACCAAAGACAATAAAAACAATAAAAATCAGTTCATAGAGAGCTACGATGCAGGGGAGGTAACTGTGTGAGTTTCGATTTTGCATATTTGGACTATTGTCTTAATATGGGAAAAATATCTCTCAATTGAAAAAAAGATAGCCCAAAATGTAATCAATTGTTTCTAAGCATACGGCCCATTTTCCCACAAAATTTCATTTAAATTTCTTCAAAACGTTTAGAGATATCGAGCAGAAACTAGACAGACATGAGTGAATACAAACGATTATTGTCTTTATATATGAAAAATAACTCTCAATCGAAAAGAAAATTCCTGGATCCACCCCAAAATTTAATCAATTCATCGTCAGCCCATTACTCATCCTTCAAAAAAATGTCATTGAAATTCATAGAAATCTTTTGGAGATATTGTGTGGAGAAACACAACAACTGATTACATATACAGTGAGTGCAAAAAAAGTTCATTTTATCATACTTTAAAATTGACAGAATTTGGACCAAAGATTGCTGTTGCTAGTAGATACTTTTTCAATGTTCAATCTTGTTTCAATATTTTGTATTTAAAAAATACCAAAAATCAAAAGAATATTGAAACAAGATTGAACATTGAAAAGTTATCTACTAGCAACAGCAATCGTTGGTCCAAATTCTGTCAATTCTAAAGTATTTAAAAATAAACTTTGGTCCAAGTTCAGTGAATTGTGAAGCTCTATAAGGATTCAAATGGTTCTTAACAATTGAACTCCTATGTATGTTGTAAATATGACGTTTCGGCCGATCCATTCTTCGGTCTTCTTCACGTGTAAAATCCGAGTGTGGTGAGTTAAACAGAAGTTATGTTTAAAGGGAATAACCCTTATAGCACAGGGCCCGGGTGTTTCTGTGTCTTTGTCTTGTCAGGCGTTGGTCTGTTGAAAGGTGGAAGAAAGGTTCATACTAAGTTTATGCGGAACTCACTGGTCAGAACGGCATCAAAAGGGTTATGTTACGTTATGGGTTGTTGACGATGTTGTGGATCTCTACGAAACTGCGTTGTGTCTCTGTAACTGGTAAATGTTTGATGGGAGTTGATGCAAAGCTGATTCATTGGGTGTCGTAACTTCACAGGTTTGTCAGTACGGTGTGTAACTGAATTGTGTATCTGCTCTGTTCGGTTTTGTTGATGCTGCAAGGAACTTGGTGGTCAATACACTTTTCTACTCACAAATGAAAACTCGGAGTTCAAAATTATCCATACGTATGTTTATTTAAACTGGCTCACAATAGTGTTAGCTGGGTTAACCGTTCTTTTCAAGGCTTGTAAGAAAAAATCATAACATTTGTAACTATGGATAACTGCTTAATTGCTTAAAGGCTAGACAGCGCTCAAACTCTTAAACTCTTACTACTCACTACTACTGTTGTTCAGATCGTTCCCAATTGAGGGAGTTGTGGCTCACATCTGAGATGCAGCGGGCAGCATTTCAAGGGTCTCCTGTCCCCTCCTCCCGCACCCTGGGGGTGGGCGGAGGGAATTGTACCGACACGTACCTATAAAAGGCCCGGTCGAGAACTGCTCCCTGAGTTCATTTGTCTCCTATATGTATACCTGAAATTATTTAACTAACACGTATATTTTTCAATTACAAACGCATGGCTTTAATATTTGGCAGCATGTTACGTGACCACCTTCATTGTTTACCAATTGTAAATTCATATTTAACTTGTTAACATTCCAATAGCCATTATTTTGAAATTCCAAATGTTGACCTGTCAATCATACAGCGATGGCGTGATACGGCCGAATTCTTATTTCTATGCACCCACATGACATTTTCCACACCGAGACAACCCTTCCATATATCGATCTATCTATCTATCTATCTATCTATCTATCTATCTATCTATCTATCTTCCACTCTTCTACCCCCTCCTACGAGGTACTATGGTACAGCTAGGCCGTTGTTCAACCCACCGCAGAGTCATATCAAAGACTTTATAAATGGTACTCAATGCCTCTTCGCTAAGCACTCAGCACAAAGACTAGGACTGAGTTACCTCTTCCCAAAGCTAAGGGGTTATAACCAAATCAGGTTGGATTCACGGGTTCACCTAAGATCAGCGAAGGTGGATAAACATTGGCGAATACCAGGTGCCGTAGGCAGTACGAAGCTTTGACAGGCCTGGAAAGCCGGAAGTGGGTCTTATTGCCTGTGTGTACCAAACTCTGCTACACTCTCGACGAGAGTGATGATAACGACGATACATAAAAGACACAATCAGGATATGATTATTCACCGAATCTTTTAACACACCTCTTTTGTGACACTTAGTACACTTCATGAGTTAAAATCAAGGATAAAATATAATATTATATAAGAAACTGTGCAGATCAGTTAAATTGTATGTAACACTTAGTACACTTCATGAGTTAAAATCAAGGATAAAATATAATAGTATATACGAGACTGTGCAGATCAATTAAATTGTATGTGACACTTAGTACACTTCATGAGTTAAAATCAAGGATAAAATATAATATTATATAAGAGACTGTGCAGATCAATTAAATTGTATGTGACACCGGTGTCACAGTGGGTTCTTATGGGTTAAGGAGCATCGCCGACAAACCCAAGCCTACTTTCATCACAGAGCTCTCCTGAAAACCAACCATTGTCTTTGCAGCACTGCATGAAATCGGATCTGTCCTTGATCTTTTGGGAGGGTTTTTTGGCACGACTTCTAGCCAAAGTCAACCTATACACACAGCTGCCTTTGACAGTTTATTTTCCTTGGTTAGTTGAAGGTAAGTTGAAACATGAGAACTGATGTCCAAGGGGTTAAACAGCTATATAAAAACAAATATTGAACATATCTCAAATAGATTTATTGAATTGGAAGTTAATAAAAGTGCCCAAGTGTGATATAACGGATAATACATTCAAAGTTGGACCATTCATGTTTACGGTATTACACTTTCATTTATGGTATTCACAACTCACAACGAAAAGCTAATAATACTGTGTCATTCTTTGTCTGAATTTCTGAGATGGGGAATCATCATTATTTTCCATTGATTGACTCGGACTGGCGTTCGTTCTCATATTGATTGTTATAATCACAATAATTTACACAGAACGCATAGCCGAGTGGATACACACGTTGGTTAATCTACTTGACGATTGCGAGTTCAATTCCTGGGTCGGGCACTGCAGAAAAGTTATATACTCTCGTTCAGTGGAAGAAGCAGACAAGCGACACTGTCAAGATGAATTAACCGATATGAGATATCCCCCTCCCCTGGCATGGACAGTGGAATGAGAACAATGTACCCCTGTGGATTGAATACAAGGCCCGATTCGAAATCCCCAGAGGATTACCGAGTATGACAGACACTTGAATAAGGCTGGAGGGTATAGCGACCGAAATGTTGTGACTATAATAACCAAGACGAGGACACTAGAGTATAATAAAAGCCAACCAATCCAGAATCAATCGGCAAACAAATGAAAATTATGTTATTTGATCTTCCACTTATATTCGAAGTGTGTTGGGGGCGAGAATGGAGGCGGCTTTATTCTACATGATTAATCCTCCCAACACCGCTTCCTGCTTATCAGGCCCGTTAAAAAGGTCATAGACATCCCCATCTCAAGTATGGAGACATGATGGGGGATGATGAGCCTTACCACGCTGACCCATGGCAAATCGGGAGAGGGGAAGAGATGGAGTCATGCCTTTCCCAAGCATTCTTTTAGAGTTTCGATGCGAAACGTAAATAGAAGCCGGAAAAGGTTGTAACTTGGATCAAATGTTTTCGTAACGTTCTAAAACGGTACCAACATAGTTATCTCCCTCTCATGACTACGACACCTGTCAAGAGCGTCTTCAAATTGGTGACAAAGTGTTGCTTCTCACAGTCACGTGGTCGCTTATCAAGTGTTTTTCAGTTCTATTTTCACTTTCACTTTTGACTCAAGCGTTCGGTCTGTCGAGTTGTTATCTGATCGTTTTAGAAACGTAAGAAGAGAGTTTATCTCTCTCGGCAAACAACAACAAAGAAACGACTTCCATGCAGAGGAGCTTCCTATCATAACCAGGACACATTGGATGAAACAAATCTTCAACTTAAGACGGTGTGAAATATATTTAACGCGTCAGAGAATTCCGTGAAAACTATTTCAGAAATGTTAATTAGTCACATAATGGACCCTTCTACTTAAACAATAAACTATGAACATGAACATTATTTTCAATTTCAGTGTTCTGGACGTTATAAATGTTAAATTCCAAAACCTTAAAAGTTTTAATGAACGTAGTTCCGTCTTGTGTATGTCTTCTGATGTTACGGCTGTTTAGGCCATTTTCAACATCTTCCACTTAAAGATACTTTTCTTGCTTGTTTCTATGTTTCTCTGTCCATAACTTTAATTGGAAGGGTACATTATTTACTGAGAAAACAAACTGTTCAGCTAATGTTGCGCCACCCTATATAATCAAAGTGTCCAAGGTTGTATACTAGTCTGTTATGACATGAGACGCCTCGTCGTTGTGTTGCTCATTTTCGGGAGAGATGACTCTGTGGAGGGAAATAAAACATGCGGTCCATACCGGAGAAAGCGCTCTCCCACGTGGCGGGAGAGAAAAACAACAGAATTCGTTGATTTCAAGGAAAATGTGTGTTCCTTTTATTTTTGTTGAGAACTTCGATGCCGGGCCGGTTCGCGGATCACTTGGGGTATTGAATTGTATTTCGGTTAAAATTCTGTTACATTCTGTTCCTAGTTGCTTTACTGAGGGTGATTAACTAGGGTGATGATAGTAGTTCAAATCAGGTTTCTTCTTCCTTCTCCTCTATCACCCTGACGGGCTGAGGAGCCAAGCCCCCTAGCTTGTTTGAACCGTCGCTCCAGGGTGTCGGACTGATTAATCCCCGCCCGATTTGAATCGACGTCCTAAAAAAAACCGGTAGAGCTGATTGGTCGGACTCATTCCCTCTGTTTCCCTTGGTCGGCCGTTTGACCTATTTACTAGCCCTGGGAACATGATATGGCATTTGGGGCACGTCCCAATACTATCCCCAAAACGTGCGAACACACGATCACACGACCTGAGTGTATTTCATTACACCACGGCACACTCAGAACACGGCAACTGAGCTGCTCCTGTCCCAGTTAAAGGTTTAAACCTACACAAAACTAGAAAGAGCCCAGTGGGTGCAAACCTCTGTAAACGCCAATGTCATTGAAAACTGTATGAACATCGGTTAATCTATAGCTACTATGCAGGAGAGGTAACTGTAAACATTCCTAAATCCGCCCCAGAATTTAGATAATACTTTATAGCCCATGGCCCAATCTTCCACAATATATCATTGGAATTTATTGAGAACTTTTGGAGATATAGTGTAGACCAACAGACAAACATGAGTGAATATATACTTCGTTGGCAAAGGTAAATAAATATTAATATTGATAGGTACCTATACACGAACTAAATGTAGCATGGGCTTTTGCTGCTACCCTTTGTGAGCAGTACACTCTCTGAGCCAGTGTACAAATGTAAGTATAATGACTCTTCATTATCAAATAATTGGGGGTTTTTTCACCACGTGTAAATTTGTGAATGTATGTAAAACTGAAAATAATTAGATTCTTTCTGTATTATTTAAATATGTGAATTAATATGTTCTAATAAATTGTTCATATGCACTGTGGACTTTTCGCAGATTCTGTTTCTAATGTCGATAAGCGATAGTAGTAACTATAACACCATGCTATTAATAAGACCGGTCTTTAAGATTTATGTTTGCTGGAGTAAGTGCTTTATCCTTTCGAGACTCCTGGGACATATATGTCCTGAGGTTTCTATGCTGGTATGTAAACGCCCC
The DNA here is from genome assembly GCA_006491835.1 of Architeuthis dux. NCBI lineage: Eukaryota > Metazoa > Mollusca > Cephalopoda > Oegopsida > Architeuthidae > Architeuthis > Architeuthis dux. The sequence goes on from VCCN01002036.1 coordinate 4,676,282, forward strand.
ATATGTCTCTTTTAGAAGTCTACATTTGAATTCAGGCATTTATCACCTTAATAGGTTAGTCTTGTAAGGGCTAAAAGACCGGGGAAAATTAGACAAATTAAAATCGTTTACTCCGAAATGCAAATTATGACGATCTTCTTCTCGTCATGATTGGGCCACGATTGACATTGCTTGTATTCGAGTTACTGGTCTATTGCTGTTACTCATTAGATTTATTTTGCTAAGGGATACGCTGTGTTCGCACCTTCGACCCATGAATTGCACAGGTGTGACATCTAATCAGAAGCAGTCTTGACAGAAGCGTGACTTGAATACAAAACGGTTATCTTAAGATATAAAGTCAATAAACCTTCTCTCTCTCTTTCTCCCCACTCTCTCTCTCACTGGTCGGTGGGTGCAATGTTGTCAAGTTTGTATCCTGTTTGGAGAAGGAGACAGACATGCAACATGTACGCGTAAGAGAACGGCGCTACATAATCTTCTCATGCGTGAAAATCGTTTGGTTCGTTCCAATTCTTCCTCGGGTGTCCAGTTCTTCAAAGTATTTTCTAAACCTTTACGGGACTGTTTAAAGTGCTCCGATTATGATGGGTACAACTATCATTTCATATTCCACTGTTCTTTTCGTTTTTCTTGCAAGTTCTATCCATTATTTCTCTCACTTTTAGTTTCACTCTACGGTCTACTGGACTAGTGACATCCACGATCTTACATATACCCTTTTCTTTGTTTTCTTTTTCTAGGTCTCGTCTCCACAACTGGGTTGGATGATCCGTCCCAAAGAATATCTAGAAGAGCTTCTGGTTTGTGTTTATACTGTTATGATATACTGTTACATAGGTCATTTCCAGGCCAACACCTGTGCGGAAGTGGAAGTGAACCGGTCACCTTAGGAAATGCTTAGGCGTCCAAAAACAGGATGTGGAAACAGGAAATGACACCAGCGTGGCGTCCGAAACCCCATAAAGCCCAGAGCCAAAAAAGAAGCTCAGAGACGGAGAACACTCAGAGACCCAAAGCAGAGACGGAGAAAAGCAACCAGACAGGCAGATCGCCTAGGGCTGGGAAGGCATAATACCATGCTCCCTTGTTGATAACGGTCTCTCGCTACCCTGATCTCTATCTCACTCTTCATTCACCGGCCGACAAAATGTATCTTAAGAAATAAAAATATGTTCACATATTTTTACAAACAACTTTCGAGTATTCGAGTCCTCCTTCCTTTTTCTCAAGTCCACGATTTTCCTCCAGAGGACCAAATAGCTATACAACAATACCATTATACCATTAATTTCATCTTTCAAATCCCACTCGTTTGCAAAGTTCCTAGTGGATCACGGTTCCTACCCTGCCATGTCTATTTTGTAAATTGCTGCGTTCATTTACATAATCGAAAGTTTCATTTCTGTCGCGGCATAGTGGACATTTACTATTCTTTATTCATTATCTAGAACATCTTCTGGTGTGTGCCGAAACTACTGGCTTACATGTTTAAATCACACTCAGTTGCATAATTCGCAGTGGATCACCGCTCCCACCCAGACATATCTATACTTGTAATCGTCATGAGCCAATTTGCTGCATTTGTCTCCGCACGGGCGATATTTACTATTATGCTCTGTCTTGTCTATTATAATCTCAATATTATCTAACTTATATAATACACAGTGTGTGTTGGTTGCTTGGTTGGTCACTTCTATTAAAAGACCGCGATTATCTCGTTATTTGTAAGATTAAGATGATTGTATTATATATTATATTTGATATTTGATATTTGAATTATGTGACAATTTCTCAGTTGAATTAGGTTCACACTTTCTCGTTATATTCTGAGCTTTTACGTAATTGCAAATGCAAAATTACTTAAATATCGCCGTTATCTTTGTATGGCTAGGATAAACTAGTTAGTTATAATACACTTATTCTGAGCTGCTATTAGTAAGGATTCCGTTTTTATTATTACTACATTCGTTTGCCTCATGTCACTTCGCTAACGGTTTATGACGTCTACGCATTTACTTCGTTCGGGATATATATTTTAAAATAAAGGCCTCTTAAGTGAACATAAGTGTGAAAGACACGGCTCTTATTATATATTATGAAATCAAAATAAAGGTTTCCCAAGTAAGCATAAGTGCGACACACATGGCCTATCATATATTTAGTTATAATAATGGTATCTTAAGTCTGTCTAAATGTAACAGACTCGGTATCAACTGTTTACGATCATTTAGGCTCCTGCTGCTGCCAAATACTGATGATGGCTGGTGTTACCTGGTGGCTGCTACTGATACTATAATTGTGACAGACACGGCTCTGTATTATTATTATTATTATTATTATTATTATTATTATTATCATCTTGATTTGCCGTTTCATACAATCATATACCAAGTCTTTCACCTGAGACCTAAGGCACATGAAGGTTTTCTTAGGAAGTTATTGAGCATTTTGTTTTGTTCTGAATATCATTCTTTTGCCTTCTACCCACTGGGTACAGACTCACGAATATAATTGAAACACTATAAAGGAGAACGGTTGAGAAAAAAAAGAAAGAAAACACAGAATTCATGTAAAAAAAAAGGTGGGGGCAGAAACAGTTTCTTCTGCCTTAGCCAGGTACAAGAAATCTACATCTGCTTTGGGGTGATGATTGCTATACATATCTATTCTCCGTACCTCTTCGAGATTCCAGTTTATCAAATTGGACGAGTATGTAACCGTAGGTAGTGCTAAAGTGATAATTGCTTCAAACTTAATGTTTGCATTTAGCTCAGTTTTATTTATTTCCATTACTTGTCTAAAACATTCGTTTCTAATCTTCTCTTTCATTGCTGCATATTGGATGCATTGTCCGTCATTAATTCCTAGGTATTTGTACACTTCTTCCTGATCCAGTTCACGGATCACGGTTTCCTTATCTAGTTCTATAGCAGCTGCCTTCCTATTTTTAAAGGTTGCCTAAGCACATTTGTCTAGGCCAAATTCCATGGTGGTATCGTCAGGTTTTTCACTATTGCTACATGCCTTCTAGTAAATTATTATTTTTGACAAACAGTTTCAAATCATCCATGTAGACCAAGTGATCAATAGACTTACCTAGTATGTGTTATCCATACCCTATGCTATTTAGTTCGTTTGAGAGAGGTATTAATGCAATGCAGAATAATAGGGGTGAGAGAGTGTCTCCTTGGAATATTCCACTGTTGATCTGCAAGTTATCGCATCCAATTTCACCATTAAGATGGTTGAGGATTAAGGTAGTATTCCATCTTTTCATACTGACTTTTAGAAAGTTAATAAGAGAGGGAAAGATTTTCAGTAATTCTAGTGACTTCATGATCCAGTCATGCGGACCACTGTCAAAAGCTTTTTTATAGTCTATCCATGCAGTGCTTAGATCCTTATTTTTTTGAACGGCAGTAACATCTTGTTGATCAACAACTGATCTGTGCAACCGTAAGAACCTATGTTGCATCCTTTTTACTCTTCAGGGGGTATGTTATTGGTTTTAAGGGACTGATACGTCTTTTTCAGTTACGGTCAATGTGAGTTTTTTATGTTATAGATACACATGTGATTGATCGGTAATTTTGGCGGTTGGCAGTGTCTTCACTGTGGGCTATTGATGGCATTAGAGACAGATCTGATAATGGTTTGTGCATAGATGGAAAAGCAATTATCCAGAAGTTAGGTACCTTATCTATTCCTGGGAATTTCCATTTTTGTGATTTTCTGAGAGCTTATTGTACTTTCTATGGTGACCCATTCCTGCTCCTCCATCTCGCTGTATTTGTGTTCGGTGTTTTTAATCCAGTGTCCCTGTCGTAATTATTTTCATTTCCCCATATCCTATTCCAGAACTCCCTCACTTCTTCACCTGATGGTGTTTTTTACGGGCTTTGTTGATTTCCCAATTTCCCTATACCATTTTTCTTCTTGTTAGTCTTGACGGTGTTATTTTGTTTGTAGAATTTACTTATTTTCTCATATCTTCTCTTTCTTTGTGCTGTGCTGGATTCGCTGTTTTAGGGCCTCTTTTACAGTTGGTATTTCATTTTCTTCTTTTATATCATATTTACATTTTATTTTGTTCACTCTTCTGCTTTTCACGTTTATTCCCCTCGATATTTCATCTAAGATCGAGTGTGCTACCCGTAGGTCTTCAATATCTTCCTTTATCCTTCTTTGCCATAGTGGTGCTTTGTGTCTATTTACTTGGGTCAGCTTTTGTCTTCCTAGGATTTTGCGTTGATGTTATGACTACTGAAGGAGAGTATATCAGCGAGCTCTGCGACAGTCAGCCACTTTTCTTTAATGCTCCTTGCCTGGGGAATATATGTCCATAGCTTTGACTGTCTTCATACTCTACCTGAGATGGCACTAAATGGTTTGTTCATGCCATTATTATTATTATTACTTTATTTTGATGTCTGGTTTCATCCATTGCAAACAGAGTTTCAACCAGAAGTCTAAGGCAGCCAACAATGTTATGAATTAGTAGGCACTGCAAGATTTTACAGTTCTCAGGCTTTCATGTTCCACATACAAGATACATACAAACTACAATTTTACATGGACAGTGTTTTACGAAGGGTATGAGCGGTGCCTGTGAGAACTATTTCCTGTATTTCATTGATGTTTGGGCTTTCTGGTATTCTACCTAAATATTTGTCAACTCCCTTTTTAATGACCCCAAGGGCTCCTATAAAAACAGTTATTATCTGATATTTGAGTTGCCATAATTTCGTGACTTTGATTTCCAGATCTTTGTACTTAGACAGTTTTTCA
>VCCN01002036.1:4718269-4728897 GCA_006491835.1 Architeuthis dux
ATTTAGAGACCAAGATGTTGATTCTAGGATGTATAGTTCAAACGATATGGACATTTATATTAACTGTGCGGCCATTTTGAAAAACCTTCAACAACAGCCACAGTTGACCTGGGTCCATATCTAAGATTAATCAGTAGGGGTAACTACATATATGTACCAAGTTCCATGCTTTTAACCCAATGTGCAAATTTGTTTGTTTTTTCTGCCCACTGATATATATTAATGATAATTGCTTCTTCGTTTCACGCCATTTTCCATTACGGAAAGTGTTTATAGGAACGCTCTACTTTCGGATAGCGAGGGGAAACAGTACTGAGTCGGTTAGACTTACAACCAGAAACAAACCTTGTCATTAATTGTTGAATACTATTTACCTTCATATTAATCCTTTCTCTTGCTTTTGTTTTTATCGCAACACTACTCAGGTCGTTAATCTACTGCAGTGAGTAAACAGCGTTGATCGAAAATAAAGAATAAGCTTCCGGTGAAACTCGAACTCACGTCCTCGGAGGGAGGCCAGGTTAACGCACTGCTGCTCTTACCAACTGAGTTACGGAGGCTAGTTAGCTAGGAGTTCCAAATTAAACCTTTAAGATTACACTCAAACTGATTTCTCTATCGCCCCCTTTTGCTAACTCGACTTTCACCTCCTAGGGGGCGATATTGCCCCCATTGAGAATGACCGCTCTACATTAGCTTATGCCTTTCGCCAAATGAATACTCACATGAAATAGCTTGACTGTACATCTTCCAAAAGGAACATTAATTTCCATTATGTAATACCTTTAGCCAAATAAATACCCACATGAAATAGCTTGGCTGTAAATCTTCCAAAAGGAACATTGATTTACATTATGTAATGCCTTTAGCCAAATAGATACTCACATCAAATAGCTTGACTGTACATCTTCCAAAAGGAACATTGCTTTCCATTATGTAATGCCTTTAGCCAAATAATACCCACATGAAATAACTTGGCTGTAAATCTTCCAAAAGGAACATTACTTTCCATTATGTAATGCCTTTAGCCAAATAGATACTCACATCAAATAGCTTGACTGTACATCTTCCAAAAGGAACATTGCTTTCCATTATGTAATGCCTTTAGCCAAATAAATACTCACATCAAATAGCCTGACTGTACATCTTCCAAAAGGAACATTGCTTTCCATTATCTAATGCATTTAACCAAATAAATACTCACATCAAATAGCTTGACTATACATCTTCCAAAAGGAACATTGCTTTCCATTACGTAATGCCTCTAGCCAAATAGATACTCGCATCAAATAACTTGACTGTACATCTTCCAAGAGGAACATTACTTTCCATTATCTAATGCTTATTGCTTTTTTTAAAAAGAAATATCCATTTGTATGTGATAATCTATCGCCCCCTCAGCTCAAATTTCGCCCCCTTGGGTGAAGATCTTGCACCAGTTCAGAATCACTGCTCTATATCGATCTTTCGTCACCATGTTTGTTTATGAACTGGTAGTATCAGTATTATATACTATATCATATAATACACATACACATTGAAAGAGCAATGCTAGGTATAACTATAAGAGATAAAAAAGAATCAACATGGAACAGAGGGAGGACTAGAGTGAAGGATATTATACAAATAATAAAGCAGAAACAATGGAGATGGACTGGTCATCTAGCAAGACGAGAAGACAATAGATGGAGGGAAAAGATTAACCGATCGGTGCCCATGGGACAGTAAACGCAGTAGAAAAAGACCAGACACAAGATGGAGGGACGAGATAGAAAAGTTTGCGCGTAGGACGTGGCAGAGGTTAGCACAATCTAGGTCGTCATGGAAGAAGATGGGAAAGGCCTGTGTCCAGCAGTGGACTTATAACGGCTGATGATGATAATTATGATGATGATGATAATACAAATAAATAATAAAATAGTTGCAGAAAAAAACCTGCCATGATAATCTTTCGGCTGAGTCAGTCATCACTGCCTTGGGCCAATCGAGCTTTGATATTTACTTAACCTAAGTATGGCACAAGGTTAAATGAGGGTGAATAGAGACAGACAGATTGTATTTCTCTTATCTTCCAAGTAGAGAAGAGCTGCTATCCATGGAAATCAGCATTTGCAATCTAAGCCTTTATCTTCATATTTGTATATATAATTGATCAATGTATGGTTTTATTAAATACGTACAGCCATGAGTCGACTTGCGTCCGGGTTTTGTTCTGGTAATAACTCGACCCTGGCGTAAGTCGATCGTTATTGGGTGAATGTATTAGGTTATATTACGAGTCTGAATGATGCAGTATAAGTGCGAAGTTGAATAACAAGGAAAGCAAGACATAACAAGTTCTTAGTCATTGTTACTTTTGTCTTTTCCTCTGCGGGCGATTACCGATATAACTCCAATTCCTGCTCTCTTCTGATTGGACGGCTTCCGGACATATTCGTTATGGATCAACCATCGTTTCTTAAAACGTCCGTTCATCCCTAATAATATTAATGGCTAATTGTTCCGTACCCCCTGACTGCAGGGGTCAAGATTTATACGAACTATAAGCAAACGCATTGCCAAAACAATATTTTCTATCTTGCTTCTCAAAATAAACTTAAATTGCCTGGAGGGACCTTTCATTAATCACGCTAGCGAACTACAAAGCGTCCTTTTTCTTTTCTGTTCTTCTCCTATTTTTGCTTCGAGGCGTGGCATTGAGCAGATGGATTATCTTTTCTCGTAACAATTAGAAACCATCAAACGAAATAGACAAAATAGGTTTCTTCAGTTTTTAAGATATTGGCTATGTAGGTGGCACGCGTACAGGCCGCACCAATGGAGTTAGAGGCTGAAAACCTAAACATTTACTCATTATTATGTCTAGAAAAAACGATTTTGATGTTTTTTGAAAAATTCCCCCAAAATAATTTTTCTTTTTTTTTGGTGGGGGGGTCAAGTTAAAATGTAAGTTTATGTTAAATATATCCCTTTGTTTGTGTCTGGCTGCGTTCACGTTTGTTTTTTTAATTCGGGCGTTCTACTGTTCATACAAAAGGCGAGAAAAGTAATTTATTAATCATCCCTTTTTGCAATTTTTAATCACCCCCAACAAGGCATGCTGCCAAAAGCGGGCGGTCCCGTGACGATTTCTATTGAGTGACTAACCAGACCTAGACTACCGAACCAATTACAATGATTGAGTTTGAGACAGAAGGCAAACAGGGGACCGGTTAGGGTGGTTCTTATCATTTCAATTAATGTACTCATTTATTGTCGCTCGCAGCCAGGCCGACCAGAGGGTCCGTGGGGGGGGGTCCTTTGGATTGCGTTATTGAGTGTTGTGTAGAGATTGGTATCCTCCAAGGAGGGTGGATGGGATTGCCACGGGTGGATCTCTACATAATCCCCAGCAGATTACAGCACCTGGTATACCCAGTTAGTCACCCATCTAGGTTCGATATTGCTCAAAGTGATCGTATGAGAACCGGTGTATCCAAGGCGATTTGGCCATAATATGATATGTCAATAAAGAAAATACTTAAAACAGATAATCCATGAAATCATAGAGCAATGGTTCGCGTATTAGTCATGCAAGCCACTGTAAACCCATTAATTGTGAATGACGGGGTTTACCCTCATTGCTTTTCTATGGCTAACTCAATAACATATCCGTTGTATTGTGATTGATGGCAACTCAGTTCTATTTGTGAGTCATGGCTTTTGTCTTTCAATGGATAACTTAAAAATTTTGGATTGAACAAGGGCTTTTATCTTGCAATGGATAACTATTACTCTTCACCACCTTGTGCATTTAATGACTTAATTAGCTCGTTCCTTAAGATCATGACCAGTTTGTATGCGAGATGGGATTAGGTGGGATACATCGCTGCTATTAAATCACCGATACAAATGTTACGGCCATATCGCGATCACAGAAGTTAAGCAACGTCGAGTCTGGTCAATACCTAGAGGGATGGTAAACCAGCTGCTGTAAACAGTTGGTGATCATGTAGTGAGCCTACCGTGGCGATCCCGTTAATCCAAGGAAAATACCGATCTGTACACTACGCCCAATAACGTAAGCCAAAGGTCCACACTGGCCGCCACCCTAACCTCTGACTGGCCTGGATGCGAGCGTGTGGAAATGGATGAATGAACGGAATAAAGCTTTACCAGATTGAAGATCGTCGCCGCCAGCGAATATAGACAAAGTCGAAAGCCTCCTTCTGTTTCGATACACAATGGAACGGCAACTGAAATGACATCTCCACAAACCCGGGAGAAGCGTATGAAGATCGTGGGTCGATCAGTCGACAGGATTCCCCGCTCCGCCACGCTGATGCAGTTCAGAGGAAAGCGGAGCGCGACACGTTTGGCATAAACTTGGCTCCAGGAACTGCTGGAAGTGCTGGAAGTGTTGGAACTGCTGGAAGTGCTGGAAGTGTTGGAACTGCTGGAAGTGCTGGAAGTGTTGTAAGTGCTGGAAGTGAGTTAAAGTTGGCATTGTTGGGGGGTGGGGTCCAACACATGGCTTGGAATCAGAATTGTCCTTCTCCTAGACTGGTTGAGAGAGAGAGAGAGAAAGAACAGATGGTGGATCTGTGCCTTTCCTAAGGGCATTAGTGAAAAGAGAATGCAAACTGCCTCCACCGAAGTTCGAACTCAGTTAGTCGATTCTATTCTTGGTTCTGTTCAACCGTCGTGACACCTACTCTGTAAAAAGAAGAATGAAGCTCTACTGAGGCAATCGGGATCTCAGTCATCATTTTTGTTCTCCTTTGAACTAAACAAACGAAAAACAGGTATGGTTAGTCACTCAATAGAAACCGTCACATGACCAACGTCTCCTGGCAGCATGTCATGTTTTGGGATGATCAATTACACAAATGGAGAAAGGAGTGATCAACGAATAAGTTACTTCTCTCGCCTTCTGTTGGATCACTAAAAAGTCCGATTTTTCCACAAAAAAAACAAGCCTGAACGCAACCGGACACAAACTAAAGGACCAATTTAGCTTCAAATTACATTGTAAATTTAAACCCCCACTAAAAACCTATTTTGGGGTGGAATTTTGAAAAAACAAAACAAAGATTTTTTTTCTAGACATAATAAGGAGTAAATGTAAATTTTCAACCATCTATCTCCATTGTTTCAGCCTGTCTGGATGTCTATCTATGTATCGCGCATATCTACATAGATAGCCAGCCAGAGCAGCTTAAAAACTGAAGAAACCTATGTTGACAGTTTTGGTTGACGCTTTTTAACAGGACTGATTCATATTTCCTCCTTTTCTGTTTGAGTCGGTCCGGTTTATGATGGTGTCCGGGTCTAAATTCTGTGAATTCCCCCCAAATTTCAATGTTTAACCAAAATGTCATTTTCGGAGGGTAGAACAGATTCAGACATATTTGTGTATCTAAACTAAGACAAAACCAACAATCTTTTCCAAACGCATTTGAATTGGTAGAAATATATCAACATGGCTATTTTAAGATTTAATACAATATTTAGGACAAGAACATATTTGTTGGACATACATATGAGGATGAGTCAATAAGTCTGTAGCGTGAAACGCACTTATTAGCTGAATTTTTATCTGAAATGTTCACTGTTTGGCCCGTGTGAGTAATGCTCACTACTGATACTGATTGACAAGGAAGGAGATTATGTTGAAAAATAAGCATTTGTTTTGTAAAATAAATTTGTTTCTTCATTAATAGGCTGTAAACTTATTGATCAACCTGGTGTTGTTGGTCTCCTTCTGTCTCGGAAGACAATGTTGCGCGCACCAAGGATTAGCCTGTGATGGAGCTGCAGCGCCTGCTGTGACTGTGCAGCCTGATTCTCGAGCGACAAACTCTGTTGCAGCTTTTGCAGGTGTAGCCAGCACCCGGTTATGTGGGTACTGCCACTGCCCTCTTCTGTCTGCGCTCTTTCCACTCTTCCCGCTGGTCCTCTCTCTTCTACTTGATCGGCTGGATATATGGCTTGATGACAAGCCTCCATCTGCAGCGGTATGCGACAACAACGTCCAACCCTGCCTATTGGGTTGCTTTCATGTTGGTATGCTTTCTTTATTTCTTCCACGAAGTATGTTGTTCTACAGTTCTCTGTTGATGAACCTACGTATTTAATTAACTAACACAAATCTGCTTAATTTTAAAACATTACGAGATTGAGTTCCATCATCCTCAGAATATCACGCGCAAACACATGCATATGCTTTTGATGGATATTTAGGCGGCCGTGAATGGTGGTCACAGATTTGTCCCCCACAGATGTTGAAAGTTAAACAGGATATCGACGAAAACCCCAAAACTGCAAAGTGTCCAGAACCGGAAACAGACACAACACATGTTCAAAAGTCAGAAACATGCTATCAACAACTGAACACCGACTTATCGGGGTGGGCTGGAAAATCAGCGTGGGCGTTCGAACCCCATAAAAAAGCAGAGAGACACAGGGGGCCCTCAGAGAGGCAGACAGCAGCTGGGCCTGGGAGCACGGGCCAGTTTCCCTCTCGTTACCTCTCTCCCATTTTTCCTTCTCCGCAACAACACAATGTATATTATGAAATAAAAATATATCCTCATATGTTTATTAACAAGTTTCGAGTCTTCCTCGAAAAATCGTGAACTTGGAGAAAACTCCAAGTTCACGATTTTCCTCCTGCGGACCAAGAGGGCTATACAACACTTTTAGTCTATCTGACAACATTGAATTCAACTTTAGATTTGTAGGTCCATGTTGTTATGTTCCGAATAACGTCGTTGAACAAGAAAGGAAAGCGACAGAAGAAACAACAACACCTCTGCATTGGTTCTGCTCTGATGTTAATGCTTAATTTCACCTCCTAACCAATGGCATCTGATAATTCAACCAAGTGTCTAATCCGATCAAACCCTGGAATCGTGCATGTTGGAGTGTACGACTTGAACCTCTATAGATACACATATTAATATATATTAAGTGTATACATACATATAGCTGAGTGCATGCATGCATTTATATATATATACGTATCCGCACATGATAAGTGCCCAACGAACCATTTTTAAAGTTGATATTTTCGTTATATTTAGAGCTACAATGGTCGTTTTTAAGTTTTATTTTGAAGCTTGAACGCCCTTTGAATCATAATGCAGAGTGTTCAAGCTTCAAAATAAGAAAACCCTGAGCATTGTAACTCTAAAAATAACGAAAATATCAACCTTTTAAAAATGGTCCATTGGGCACTTATCCTGCGCAGCCACTATATATATGGGTGTGTGTGTGTGTGTGTCTATATACCTCTGCGCTTGTTCACTATTAGTTCTAATATCCTGCAGAAACTTTGAAATCCCAATTATCTCATCAGTAATAGACACTGATGTCCTTAATCAATTCTCTACTGTTCAGTGCTAATGGCTTCTGTTGAGGGTAATTTCATATCAGCCAAAGTAATACAAGGTTGAACAGTTCCATTTTGGGCAATATCTCTAGTAATCTCTTTGTGATTAGGATCACGTTCCCTTAATGCAACATATTTTATAAGTATACTAAACATCGTATCCGTCAGAAATAACAGGATTATTTACGTATGGATCGGCACTTCTGCCTACGTTCAGAGTATATGTGCTCTCATTGAAACGCACACGCACGCACACACGCATACGCATACACATATACACATACACACACATACACACACATACACACATAAACACACACACTCACGCACACATACGATGTCTGTCCGGAAAGTATCCAGCTATTTTGTATATCACGAGAACCGGTTGCATGGCCTTTATGTATCTTGACAACCAATCAGAGGTGACATTAATACGCGTGTGTGAAGAGTAACTCTCCTATGGAGTTATTCAGTCGCCATTGAGTGAGTTTGTGTACTATGTTACCGTCCCATTCACAATGACCAAGCCTGCCCATTCTTCATGTGTGGTGCAGGGATTTGGGGCAAAACATCGCATCACCCAGGTCTGTCGGACGCACAGTAGTTCAGATTTAGCACCTTCTGACTGTGGATGAGAGCAAGGAGAGCACGACGAGGCAGCTGACAGTGATCCCAAAAGAGGCCTTTGCGAACTGTTTTGAAAAGTGGAGAAGAGGCTGGGATAAATATGTGAGGTCCGAGGGGATCATTTTGAAGCGGACTAAGGTGCCATTGCTAAAGGTAGGTTTCTTTTTCGTTAATACGAAATGGCTGGATACTTTCCGGGCAAACTTCACAATGGTTGAGATAGTTACGTGTCTACCAATAACTCCAGTGGACTGTGTTTGAATCCAAATAAAACACACTATTTTGAATGCTCATTTACGAGGCCGCAATCCCTCTCCACTATTGACACATCACAATCTTCCTACACACAATCTTATCTGATTCTACCATGTGCCACTTCGAAAAATATGTACTTATCTCTTTTTTTGTATTTCCTCCTGCCAAAGGTGGATTACGGAGGTAACAGATTTGGAAAGAATGCCAGAGATGAAAAAAGCACTGAAGTGCAAAAGAGGGCGAAGGAGAGGAAGGGCCAAAGAGTGAGTGAGGGAAGGTGAGGCAAATCGTGAATCATGCCATGTATGTGGTTTGGGGAGAAACTGAACAAAAAGAAAAAGAAAAAAAAGGCAAAAACGTGATTTGAAAAAGTCAAGATTGATTTAAAAGCATTTCATTCAGTCAGTCCATTAAGCTTTTCGAGATACACCAGCAAAAGGACGAGAAAAGAAAGACACTGCAAACCCATTCACCAACTAAACACACACGCAGTTACCATCGTTGCACGCGCTTAGATGTTTGAATAAATCAAAATCACCCGCCCCTCTACACTTACACGAACAAAAAAAAAATATATATATATATATATGATAATTATAATGACACTTATTAGTAAGAGCCTATATTTGCCCGGAGTCGGTGTGAGCGACTACTAAACGAGCGTCCCAAATCGTAAATGTGAATAAAGAAACGAACTTCGTGCGGGGATCGAACCCGCGTCTACCTTGGAAGCCACCTATACGCGGTGCTGTTCTACCTACTGAACTAACGAAGATCAGATGATAGACAGGAGTCTTTTATCCTACACTTGGTTGGCTTCTCCATTCACACGTTCCGATTTTAGGCACGAATATAGTGCGGCTCTCTTATGTCGACAGTATGAAATCAAATTATGGATAATTGTATACCCAATCGACAGAATATGATATGTATATATTATCATTCAAAGGCACTTGTAAAGACATTGACTAACATACATATCGATGCACAAATACATTTGAACTGATATGCATATATATTAAGTTTAGGTTCGTTCGGTACAAGGCCTAATTGTAAAATTGAACCAATGTTAAAGTGATCGGAAAACTCTGTATAGTACATAACTATCTCATTAGATCAGCGTTCGGCAGACTACAGCCCGCGGGCCAAAACCGGCTCGCAACCCGCCGACTTCATTGAATATGTGACGTTGCATACACAAATACCTTGTTTTCCTTTGTATTTGGTTAGCAAACAATACAATTAATTATTGAAAAATAGAGCAAAAGTCTCATTTTTGCACTAGCCTCAAATGAATCAATATTTCATAGCTAAAAACGTTTGAAAACTACCGATTCCTGCTGTTCTATAAATATACACACCGTTTGAACCACAATTAAACAATATTCTGTCCCCCAAATAGAATTGCATACGTCTGATTGATTGATAGTACATGGAAGTCTATGTGGGTATATACGTACTCCTATAATGAAAGACAATTAACCCATAAGAACCCACTGTGATACCGGTGTCACATACAATTTAATTGATGTGCACAGTCTCTTATATAATATTATATGTTATCCTTGATTTTAACTCATGAGGTGTACTAAGTGTCACATACAATTTAATCGATCTGCACAGTCTCTTATATAATATTATATTTTATCCTTGATTTTAACTCATGAAGTGTACTAAGTGTCACATACAATTTAATCGACCTACACAGTCTCTTATATAATATTATATTTTATCCTTGGTTTTAACACATGAAGTGTATTAAGTGACATTTAATGAACATCCTGGTGCAGTCACGTGATTGTGTGTCAACCAGAATCGCACATAATGATCATTCAAGTAGAAATGGGTATGAGTTCTTATTGGTTAAAGTTATTGAAAAGCAAGCTGTTTCTATAGCATTGTATGATGATTGTTTCATATTTTCATTCGCCTTGGCCAGAAAGAGATGAAAGCATTTCTAATAAAGCCCTACTCCCGAACAGCTTGCCGACCCCGGTCATGGGACCGATTCAAAGACATTTTCCGAATCCGGTCACCAGTCTCTCTCCGTCATTTTGTTTTTCCAAATATCCCAGCGTCCATGTAACAGAGCCGATAAAGGACTCATCTTAATGCCGTTACTAGCAGCAATGACCATCATCGTCTCAACACGGTCACATCAAGATTCGTAGTATTATGTAAGGCGCAGAGTGGAACCTCGCACTTGCAAGTCCATGGTACTAACCATCGAGATAAACATTTCGAAGAGATAAGATGAAATTAAAGTTTTATGAAGTAGAAAATATATTTTGTAGTAAAAGAAAAAACAGAACGTAGACTAATCGAAATATATAGCCGAAGGATGAAAACAATGGAATGGATGAAACTGGAAATA
>VCCN01002036.1:4890543-4900743 GCA_006491835.1 Architeuthis dux
ATGCAATGGAAGAGAGAAGACTGAACTCGATTCCCTTACAGTATATATATATGTGTGTGTGTGTAATTCTCTTTACTTACATATATATTAACCAATTATTTCATTGTAGACGACATTTCTTGATAGTTTCCTCTCTCCCCCTTCCTCATTAGAATATATACACATTCCTCTCGTTCGGGTTATATATTTTAAAAGAAAGGCCTCCTAACATAAGTGTGACGAACACGGCGTCATATGTGAAATATATGGATTTACACATTGCATGGATAATAGAGATGTGCATTGTAGTGTGCTTGGAGAATAGCGTTATGTTGACCACAAACGGATTTTTATTATTTTTTGTTTTTATTACTTTTTCTAGTTTTATAATATGCTTTAAATTCAGCAAATATATTACGTCATTGAAGGAAATTCTGTTTTGCTACGTCAGTTGCATGAATGACATTCTATTTTACTACGTCTGTTGCATTCCTTAGCATTCCAGAAGACATCTGCACATTGCCAATTAATATGTGTGTGGATTTAAAGATGAAGGCTTTAACCACCATAGTAGAAGGCGTAGTAATCTCACGAATGATGGTTGAATTAGTGATAGCAAGGAGATTAGTTCTCTTATTATTATTTGTACTCATTGAGCACGTATGCCAGAAGTGTCTGGTGGCTTTCGCAGGATATCAAGTGACAGCACTCTTCTCAGTATTCTTCTGGATAGTTTCAATTTTTCTTCGGATTTCCAATTCTTCCAGCCTCTTCGAAATGTTCTTCCGGTGTGTTCCAATGATAGGCACAACTGTCACAGTTTTCAAGTTGGTGGGGCTGGCTATGTATGTATGTATGTATTTGCAATTTGCAATATAAGCTTATGCTAAATTGATCCATTAGGTTGTGCCTGGCAGCATTTAGGCTTGAAAGTCCAGACTTTTATAGTGATCACTTTCAAACAAAAGGCGAAAGAAGTAACTTGATCACCCCTTTTTACATTTTTAATTGATCACCCCCAACACAACATGTTGTCAAAAGACGTTGGTCACTTGACGGTTTCTTTTGCGGGACTGACCAGATCTGTTTTCTTCGTTTGCGATAACTTGATCTGGTCTTCTGACCTGGATTGAACCGTCTGTTTGAAATTCAAAGTCCAATATAATTTTACTTTTTACGTCTCTAGGATACATTTTGTTTTGTGTATATGTCATTGGTTTGCAGGGTCTAATCTCTGTTGCACAATTCCCAATGGATCACCTTTCCTAACCATGTCTACTTTTGTAAATCTTTCGATCTCATTTACCCATTATATCTATATCTCTGCATAGGTGATATTAAGTCGCGTGCTGTCTCTCTAAGCCTTGTAGAATGTTTCACTTTCTTTTGATTTTACCTAGTGATCTTTTGGAGCGGCCACATCAACTATCTTGGCCAGGGTTTACTTGTTTACGATAGATATACGAAGGGGTAACCATCCAAACAAACGGAATTCAAATGCGATGCGTGAACTGGATATTCAATTTCACGTACGTTGTACCACTAGGTGTCATGAATAGACACTATTCTGAGCCAATTTACCACGTATTTGTTTCCTGTGGCTTTTTGTTCTGGCGTTTGCAATCAGGTTTGGCAATTTTCGCATTGGTTGATAAGAAAAGAACACATAGTTTGCGTGAAGTCTTTTGTTTTGTTTCTTTGGTGGGGGGGGGCAACACTGTAGCTGAAACTATTGCAATGCGTGTAGAACCTTTTAAGGAATAAGCTTCACATAAAACATTTAGTTATGGTACAACTCCACATACAACTCTACCAGTGGCCACTCAGTGAACTAGTGTGAGAGCTACAGATTTTGCAAAGTATGTTCATGGTTAGTACAATTACCGCCTGTGCTGCTGCTGTTTCTATATTTTTCAATTTGTTTAACTCATAAGAACCCACCGTGATACCGGTGTCATATACAATGTAATTGATCTGGACATTCTCTTATATAATATTATATGTTATCCTTGATTTTAACTCATGAAGTGTACTAAGTGGCATCTAATGAACATCCTGGTGCAGTCACGTAACTGTGTGTCAATTTACCTACCCAGAATCCCACATAATGTTCCTTCAAGTAGAAATGGGTCTGGGTTCTCATGGGTTAATCTTTGGTCCAGATTTTGAAACTGTATAAGTTTAATTAATGTATTGGATACTTTTGCACTCAATGCATGTGAAAAAAAGGTTCCGCACGGATGCTTGTATAGATATGAGGAGGAAATGACGGGTGAATCCTCGATTAAGTTAATAAAACCTTTCTTGTCTGTCTCATGATACAAATGTATCAGGTTTCATGGTGAACAACACAACAGCAGTATCAGTTCCTGTCCACGTGCGGACAAAACAAGATAATTCATCGTAGAATTTGATATGGAAATCTTAAATCATGATTACGGTGGGCAGTGATTTGTATTACCTCTGCCAACAAGTTGAGGAGGTATATACATTACCTCCTGTATTTCCTTCCGTATTTCTGTCTTTCCACATAATATCTCCAAAAGTTCTAAATGAACTTCAATTAGATTTTGTGGGATGGTGGGCAATAGGCTACGGAAGAATTTATTAGATTTTTAGGGCGGATCAATGAACAATTACCTCCTCTCTGTCCACATCACACAATATCACCAAAGGTTCTTCGTCTGTCCATACGATATCTCCATAACTTCTCAATGAATTCCAATGAAGTTATGTGGACGGGTGGGAAATGGGAAACGAAAGAGGCGCTTAAATTTGCGGAAGGATCCATGCACAATTACCTCCCCTATGTAGTACTTACAATGGCGTTGGTAAGTTATACCGGTAGCTTCCGATGTGTGTTTATTATTATTTATATGGAGGTGCGAGCATGTAGTGGAACGGGGGAGTGAACTCGACGTTCCAAGTTCAAACTCCGACTGAAACAGTTTGTGTTCACTTTGCAGTAATGCTTTTGGGAAAGATGTGAATCCATATCTACCCCAGCTATGGGTAAAAACGTACAGGGTGAAGGGAATGACGCCATTTCAGGTGCTCGTCGCTTCTAAGTCTATTACAATTCATTTCTATTTCACATATCGCAAATCAGGGCTGAGTAAGTAGTAATGGTATATGTGGAGCCCAAGCAAGGACGAATGAAGCCGTAGCCAGTGTAAGGGCACTACTTATATTTTATATTCTCGACAAGAGTAGCGAACCCATGGAACTGTTTTAGTGAAAAGTTGGTCACATCCGAGGATACCAATATTTTCAAGTAATCTTAATCCTGATCATCAATCATACCAAATTTAACTAAAAATACTCATATTAGTTTAATCCCAGCCCAATCCAACTGAAGCTGGTTTAATGACGCAATTAACTGCTGTCAAAATAATCCTATTTCAAGTACATTTAAAGTACAATAATATATTAGAAACCGTCTACCAAAACTGTCACCAAAACTGCCAACATAGGTTTCTTCAGTTTTTAAGTTGGTCCGGTTGTCTGGCTGGCTATGTATGTATCACGCGTACAGACCGCACCAATGGAGCTAGAGGGCTGAACATTTAAACATGTACTCATTTTGTCTAGAAAATTCCTCCCCATAATAGGGTGGGTACAATTTGCAATGTAAGTTTTTGCTACATTGGTCCCTTAGTTTGTGTCCGGCAACATTTACGCTTGCTTTTGTGTTGTTGAAAATGTAGACTTTTTTTAGTGATCACTGTCCAATAAGAGACAAGAGAAGTAATTTATTCATTTATTACCCTTTTTCGATTTTTTTAATTGATCACCCCCAATACGGCATGCTGCCAAAATAAGTTGGTCGCATCCAGTTTTCTGTTGTCCATTGCTTGGGATGAAGTGACATTATGTCCTTCAATCCCATCGATTCTTGCCACTCGTTTCTGTCAGAGCGCAGGGGAAGTGGATTCATGATTCATAAATGGGTGCCCCACTACAGTGGCCTTGTCTCAAACTAAGCTAATAGTGGGGTACTCAGTGAGAGTCGAACTCATTACAGTAGCAATGGTCAGCATTACAGGCGTGTTAACTATTACTGCACGGTAGTGTATATACAATGTAAATACTGAAGCAGAATATACTTGATATATTCTAAGTTTAGTTTAATTTAACATTAGTTAGGCACCCAGTGAGGATCGAACTCATTACTGTATTAATGGTCAGCATCACAACATTATTAACCACTACTACACTGATTGTGAACGTTGGAATTTCATGAAATTAAGGGAATGTTCATGGATTTCATAAAACCCCTAGGGATCTCATAAAATCACTAGTTTCACAATTGTACTATAACATCTTCATAGACAATTGTTTTCTAATGAAATATTGTTTATTTATTCGTATCTTCGTAGGAATTATCTTCAGAGTTTGTTTGTATGTTGCCGACAAAGTCAAGGCTATTCCAAGTCTCCTTTTCAAGGCTATTCAGCATTCCAACGAGCATCACTAACAACCAACTCTTCTTTTCAAGGCTATTCAGCATTTCAACGAGCATCACTAACAACCAAGTCTTCTTCGTTAGTTTCACAATTTTACTGTAACAGCAACATACAAACAAATTCTGATCAGATAAATCCGAAACAATAGGCCTTGAAGATACGAATAAATAATCAATATTTCATTAACAAACAATTTTCGTATCTTGTTATGAAATTTGTTTTTGTTTTATTTCCAATTTTATCGTCCGCCATGATCTGATCAGTTCATTCGCCCCTTTTCATCAAAACAATTTCGATGTTTCGATGATAATTATAAAATAAACAGAGAACAGGGAAATCATGTTTTGGATCCGCTAGCATCTCTAGCATCGATTGCCGTCACTGACTGACATACCCAAATCTGAGTTACGTCCCTTGATCAGTGCTGGCAATTTAGATGATTTTAGTCGCATCTAGATGTCAGAAATTGGTATTTAGCTTATTTTTAATAAATTGATTGATTGAGTGATTGATTTGCTTAGCGGCATATCAACCCTTGCTGGGTGATTTAATGACGACATCAGTTTAGAATTCCGAAAAAATAGAGTCTTGTGACTTTGGTGAAATGGGATTTTTTAAATTAGAGTCTTGAGAATTTGGTGAACGGCTATTTGTTTTTTAATTAGAGTCTTGCAACTGTGGTGAAGGGTTATTTTCTTTTAATTAGAGTCTTGCGAATTTGGTGAAGCGTTATTTTTTTAATTAGTCTTGCGACTTTGGTGAAATGATATTTTTTTAATTAGAGTCTTGCGACTTTGGCGAAAGGTTATTTTTTCTTAATTAAAGTCTTGCGACTTTTGTGAACGGTTATTTTTTTAAATAGAGTCTTGCGACTTTGGTGAAAGGTTATTTTTTCTTAATTAGAGTATTGCGAGTTTGGTGAAAGGTTATTTTTTCTTAATTAGAGTCTTGCGAATTTGGTGAACGGTTATTTTTTTTAATTTGAGTCTTGCGAATTTGGTGAACGGTTATTTTTTTTAATTAGAGTCTTGCGACTTTGGTGAAAGAATATTTTTTTCAAATAAGAGTCTTGCGACTTTGGTGAAAGGTTATTTCTTCTTAATTAGAGACTTGCGACTTTGGTGAAAGGTTATAATATTTAATTAGAGTCTTGCGAATTTGGTGAACGGTTATTTTTTCAATTAGAGTCTTGCGACTTTGGTGAAAGGATAATTTTCCTTTTTTTTAATAGAGTCTTGCGAATTGTGAAAGGTTACCTTTCCTTAACTAGTGTTTTGCGACTTTGGTGCAAAAACAGGTGGTTTTCTGGGGGGGGAGCGTAGTTACCCCTCTGCAGTGAATGCAGTCGGCGTATTTTAGGCCCCAGCCTACAGGGCCTACTTTTAATAAAATAAGTAATATTTCTTTTTAATTTATAGTAATAAAATAAGTAATATTTTTAATACAATAAATAACATTTTAATAAAATAGATATTGAAGATTAATGTCATATTTAATTAATTAATAATATGTAATATATTTCCTAGATTTTAGATATATACTTGGAGAATCTAAATGTTTCTAGTTGTTTCTTTACTCAATTTTAGATGTAAACTGAAAATAAAGTTGGCAACATAGCAATCGACAGATCTTTACACATGAAAGGAACTAGCGCATCTATGGTCTGACGTTCAGGCTTGTTGTTTCCAATATAATCTCCCATCATTATTTGATTGGTTCATTCGCACCCTTTCATCAAAACAATGCGGAGGTTTGGATGCTGATTATAAAGATAAACAGGGAAAAAGAAATCATGTTTTTTCGTATTGTTGATCAAACATCATATAGCTACAAGCGTAGAATAATGATTGATCTTTTTTGTCTCATTTATTATATGATTTTTGTCCAAATAATCAACAAGAAAGGACTCAGAGAGCGCATACCTCTGCCAACGCCATTGTGTATGGATCCGACATTTAATCACTCTTTCCGTAGATCATTGTTCACCCTTCAACAAAATTTCGTTTAGAAGCTTTGGAGATATCGTGTGGACAGACATTACATTGTGGCGTGACTATTATGTGGTGCGGACATATAACTACGGTGGAAGCGAGGTAATTGTGCATGGATCCGCCCCAAAATGTATTCGTAGCCTTCCACAAGATTTCATAGAAATGCATTCAGAACAGTTGGAAACATATATTGTGGGCAGACATGAGCGTATACATAAATGGAATCAGAACAGATGGAGAAATATCTTGCGGAAGGACATGAGCGTATACATAAATGCATTCAGTTGGAGATATATTGTGGGCAGATAAGAGCGTATACATAAAGGCATTCAGAACAATCGGAGAAATATCTTGTGGACAGACATGAGCATATACATAAATGCATTCAGAACAGTTGGAGATATATGTTGTGGACAGACATGAGCGTATAGATAAATGCATTCAGAACAATTGGAGATAGATCTTGTGGTCAGACATGAGTGTATACATAAATGCATTCAGAACAGTTGGATAGATATTTAATCACTCTTTCCGTAGATCAGAACAGTTGGAGAAATATCTTGCGGAAGGACATGAGCGTATACATAAATGCATTCAGAACAGTTGGAGATATATCTTCTGGAGAGACATGAGCGTATACATAGAGGCATTCAGAACAGTTGAAGATATATCTTGTGGACAGACATGTGCGTATACGGAAATGCATTCAGAACAGTTGGAGATATATCTTGTGGGCAGATATGAGCGTATACATAAAGGCATTTAGAACAGTTGGAGACATATCTTGTGAGAATACATGAGCGTATACATAGATGCATTCAGAACAGTTGGAGATATATCTTTTGGGCAGACATGAGCGTATACATAAATGCATTCAGAACAGTTGGAGGCATATCTTGGGGTCATATATGAGCATATACATAAATGCATTCAGAACATGTGGAGATATATCTTGTGGGCAGACATAAGCGAATACAGAAGTGCATTCAGAACAGGTGGAGACATATCTTGTGGACATACATGAGCGTATACATACATGCATTCAGAACAGTTGTAGATGTATCTTGTGGACATACATGAGCGTATACATAAACACAATCAGAACAGTTGGCGATATATCTTCTGGAGAGACATGAGCGTATACATAAATGTATTCAGAAGAGTTGGAGATATATCTTGTGGACAGACATGAGCGTATTCAGAAATGCATTCAAAATATTTGTAGATATATCTTGTGGACAGACATGAGCGTATGCATAAATGTATTCAGAACAGTTGGAGATATATCTTGTGGGCAGACATGAGCGTATACATGAATGCATTCAGAACGATTGGAGATATATCTTGTGGACAGACATCAGCGTATACATAAATGCATTCAGAACGATTGGAGAAATGTCTTGTGGACAAATATTAGCATATGCATTCAGAACAGTTGGAGATATATATAAAGGCATTTAGAACAGTTGATGATATATATTGTGGACAGACATGAGCGTATACGGAAATGCATTCAGAACAGTTGGAGATATATCTTGTGGACAGACATGAGCGTATACGGAAATGCATTCAGAACATTTGGAGATATATCTTGTGGACAGACATAAGCGTATACTAAATGCATTCAGAAAAAGTGGGGACATATCTTGTGGACAGACATGAGCGTATACGGAAATGCATTCAGAACAGTTGGAGATATATCTTGTGGACAGATATGAGCGTATACATAAATGCATTCAGAACAATTGGGGAACATCTTGTGGTCAGATATGAGTATATACATAAGTTCATTCAGACCAATCGGATAGATATCTTGTGGACAGACATGAGCGTATACATAAATGCATACAGAACAATTGGAGAAATGTCTTGTGGACAGATATTAGCATATACATAAATGCAATGGGAACAGTTGGAGATATATCTTGTGGACAGACAGGAGCATATATATAGATGCATTCAGAACAGGTGGAAACATATCTTGTGGACAGACATAAGCGTATACATAAATGCATTCTGAACAGTTGGAGATATATCTTGTGGACAGACATGAGCGTATACGAAAATGCATTCAGAACAGTTGGAGATATATATTGTGGACAGACATGAGCGTATATATAAAGGGATTTAGAACAGTTGATGATATATCTTGTGGACAGACATGAGCGTATACGGAAATGCTTTCAGAAATGTTGGAGATATATCTTGTGGGCAGACATGAGCGTATACATAAATGCATTCAGAACTATTGGAGAAATATCTTGTGGACAGATATTAGCATATACATAAGTGCAATGGGAACAGTTGGAGATATACCTTGTGGACAGACATGAGCATATATATAAATGCATTCAGAACAGGTGGAAACATATCTTGTGGACAGACATAAGCGTATACGGAAATGCATTCTGAACAGTTGGAGATATACATAAATGTATTCAGAACTGTTTCAGCGGCCAAGTTGGCCCAGCACATTGTTCCTTCTAAGCTGTGCGCGTCTGCACACACCCACCTTTTGAAACCAGTGTACATGCAAATTAATATGCTCACAAAAGGTTAGTTCCCTAAAATAATGTAGTAATTAATAGTTATACTTATAAGTATAAGTTTAATGAAAAAATATTATTTTTATACCAAATACTACATTTGTGATGGGTGTTATTGTTAATTTCTAATTTCGACATTGCATCACATAAAAATAAGAAACACACATTGATGTTTTATCTAATGGAACAACAAACTTAACAAAGTAGTTACATCTTAACTAAATACGTTACTTCATAGAATGCAATCATACTTGTATTATATTAAAACATGTTTCAGCCAAGAAAGATAGTATGTGTCAAAACTATCTTTAAACAATTTCAAATTTACATTTGAACAAGCATTCAGTTCACACATACATTTGTCACAGGAAACAAGCCTGAAAACCAGACATATATAGAAGTAGACTATGAAACGAGAGGTGGTGGGGTTTTTTTTCGGCATGTCAATCTGTCAGTCAGTCTGTGACGGTCATCGCTACTTGAGATGTTCGGGCATCTAAAAATGTGCACGAGATTTTTGCGCACACTGACTACTAAAGATTAGAGGGATATCCATTGGCCCAGGGATTAGGTATGTATTTCGGTAGGTAGGTAGGTAGGTAGGTAGGTAGGTAGGTAGAAAGGCTGGCCGTCAGAGAATTGACCCTAACCAAAGTTGTCATAGTCATTATCAAGTTTTGGAAGTTAGCACGTACGGCCGCGTCCACACGGCATCATAATTAATGGACCCCGTCGAAATATGCCTATTTTTAATATCTGCGATGATATCTCCCTCGTTCTGAACCCGCCTCTATTTCCTCTGTCCGCGGGGAAGATCAACTATTTTTTGCATTCCATCTCAGAGATTGAAGTTCCCGGCCAGAAACCCGTGATGGTAATAACTTGGTTACGATGAAACTGCTATCTTTGGAGGAGAGCTCAAACAAAAAAGAAAAAAAATTGTTGTAATAATCCGTCGTTCATTTGATAGCTGGAACTAGTAATTTGTATGAAGACTAAAAAGACTGTTGTTGGAATATGAAGGTGAAAGAAGGAACCGTGTCCGTGGCTCTGGGATATGAAATCCCGGACAGGTTCCGGGTGACGGAAACGTTATTAAGACTTTTAAGACATGGCCCCCGGGCCAGAGGAATTTCTTCAGTTCGTTATTTAAGTTTACCTTTTCTTTTCGGAGATTTTGTCTAAGATCAAAATGATAAAATAGTTGGTTGTAAAAAA
>VCCN01002036.1:4932549-4945919 GCA_006491835.1 Architeuthis dux
CCACTGGCCACTGGTAACCTGATCCTGTCTATTTCGCTACAGGCGTAATGTTAACAGAACGGTGTAATCTTTGAAAAAAGGGGGTGTTATTTTTTTTTAAAGTGGGTGGCTAATAATCTTAATATCGTAAAAAAGCACAGTTAACCATTAGGCCACTCACACTTCCATATTCTGTTGAATACCGGTCTAGACCACTACTTGTTTTGATGTATTGTCCTTATTCCCCAATGTATACCATCTGACAGGCATAGTTAATGCTTAAAATTTCAACAGTATGGCCTTTGGCCTATTGGTAAGTCATCAGGCTGCTACGGTCCGTGTCGGAGTTCAGATCAAGGCAGTTCCACTTTATTCTATATACCGGTGCTTCTGTACCGTGGTGCACCGTCAAAATACCGCTGTGGAAACTCCGGTAGTCGTTGGTTCTAGTTTGAGTCCGCCAGATTTTCGGGTCACAGCTGAAAATGGGAGGGTGGGTCATATCGAAAGATAACTAGGCAATGCGAAAAATAGGTGATATAGGAATTCGATTTATTTGCAGTTTTTATAAGTATCCCGATAAAATGCGAAGACACAAAGCGGATTACTGTTTGCTACTCTTAACCTTCATCCTTCCTTTCTTTCATCACCTGTGGTCTCCCATCCCTTTGTCAAGTGTCGCTCATCGTAGTAGTAGCAAGCAGTCGCACGGTCCAAGACGTCCTACCCTCGTGGTCAGCCAGCGGCTACTCTCTACTGACATCCCCCAAAATTCAAAAGTTTCCCTTTGCTTCTGCTCAGCCAATCCACACACAGCAAATCCACCCGTTGTTCAAAGCTATACCAATCCCATGGTGACCTACTTCCGGGCGAGACCTTTCTCCAACTAAAATGTTCTGATCCACTTGTTTCTTTTGTACTATCATGCCGAAAAGCTTTATTTCTATTAACTACCCCCCTACCAAACCGCTTTGCTACATTTTTTCAGTGTGGCAGAAAACAAATAAACACATATAAATAAACAAATAAATAAACAACTAATGTGCTGATGTAAGTGTGTGTGTGAATATATGTGTGTGTGGAGTGGGGCGTGCACCGTAAATTTTCAGCTGGTTGCCTGAGCAACTTCAAAATACCAACGCTGACATAAGTCTAATATATTTTGATTTGAATCTCTTGAACGATGCGTCGACATTTTTTCTGAGGCTGCCTGTCTTCAGATCTGTCCGCTACCAACCAATCTGCCAATCTCCCGTCATCTGTCGATGACGAAAGCCAGGAATGGTTCCAGCGTTTCAGAAATCGTCTGCTTTAGTCAAGCGTCAAACAAAAATAGAACACGAAGATAAAAACGGAACGAAAATAAAATAAAAATGAAAATGAAATGACGGTCATTTTTTATCTTTCAATGACATCAGATCATTTTTTCCTTTTTATTGCATTCTATTAGTATTTATCTATTGATCTTTAGCTCAAAAAGTAAACCAATTCTACATGTATGTATGCATGCATGTATATATATATATATGTATATAGTATCTAATAGACGACCAGTAACACGGTGTTTCATGTCTAATGACATTCATCAGACTAGTCTGATACGCTCGTGATTAGCAATAAATCAACCCATTTAAAACCCAGAGAACCCTTTCAAAAAAGTAACTCCCCATTTAACAAACCGGGTCACCTGGACATACAAAACACATCTGAGTTCATTCACACTACACCACATGGATTATCGCACGACTCTGCTACGTTCAAATTTCTCCTGGTGACGTGTTCTCAACGATGAAATGCATAAAGATTTATCTTAATGATAATAAATATGCTTGAGACGTAACACGCTTTTCTCAATCTTTCTTTTCCACATTGTCTAATCATATCTACCATTCTGTCGGATTCCCTCACATCCCAACAACAAACAAATATATATATATGTGTGTGTGTGTGTGTGTGTGTGTGTGTGTGTGTGTGCATGCATGTATAAATATGTATATAATATATAATAGTGAAAAAAGGTTGTTCAAAGACGACTAGTAGCACGGCATTCATTAGACTAGTCCGATACGCTCATGTCCACACGATATCTCCTAAAGTTCGCAAGGAATTTCAATGTAATTATGTAGAAGGTTGACAATAGGCTACGAAAGAAGTGATTAAATATTTGTATGGATCCATGCACACTTATTTCCCCTACATTGTAGTTTTATGTCCAAATCACATAATATCGCCAACAGCCATGTCTGTCCACACGGTATCTCCAAAACTTATCAATTAATTTCAATGAGGGGTGGGCAATAAGCCATGAAAGGAGTGATTGAATCTTGGGACAGATCCATCCATAATTACTCCCACCGACAATGGCGTCAGCCGAGGTATGCGTTATCTGATTGCTTTCTAGTTTCTGTATTTTGTAATCCTTGAACCATAACATTGGCTCTCAAACTAAGAACCATGCAACGTGCACATGAGAGGATCATTCTTGGCGTCAGATGGAGGGATCACAAGACTGCACATTAGGGTGTGAAAAAGCATGGTAATTCAGTAACGCCGCTACGAGGCACACCTGCTCATAAGGAGGCATACATGATCAAAACAACGTGTGACAAGGGAGTGCAGAGATCTAAATCAAAAGTTGCTATCTTTTATTGAGAGGACGCAAGACAAAGACTTATACAAACAAACAAACTCACTGCTCCATTGCCTATCATTTATGGATAAATAAACATTGTATGCAAACAGTCTCATTTAGTTCTTTATTGGTTGATTGATTCGGAATTTCAGTTAGAACAATGCGAAAAATGTGGCATTAACAACATTTTAGCAAAAGCATTTGGGAGGCACATTTGGTAAGAATCACTTTATCACAATCTGCTGCACAGTATATTAGAGAGAAAACAGGAGTCAGAGATATCATAGAATTAATTAGAAAACTCAAATGGCAGATCATGTTGCAAGAATTGTCAGACAACACCTGGACATCACGACTGACAATCCCCGGAGATCATATGCGAATCTGTGACAGAAAATAAGATGGAGTGACGATTTAGACAGGTTCAGGAGATATCGGTGCTGCGCTGACCGCGATAGGGAGATCTCGCGAATCTCGTGGAAGGTATATGTCCAACGACGAACGTTAAAAGGCTGGTGTTGCTGCTGCTGATGATGATGATGATGATGATGATGATGATGATGATGATACAAAGAGACTTTACAGTAGATTCCCAGAGCGTCGCTACGAGTAAAATCGAATAAAATGAACATAATATTTTAAATCGGACTTCGTTTTTCTCAATGAACCAGTTGACCTTCATATCAGTTCCTTTCAGCAAAAGCCACGGCACATGAACGAAGAATGAACATCAAACGATATCCGACCAGTTCCAACTATACACACCAGTGCAACACAAGCCGTTTGTGTATATGGGGTATCATCAAACTTCATAACGTAACAGTGTTTGTATGTGCGCGCGTGTGTGTGTATGTGTGTGTGTGTGTTCGTACATATATGACAGAGATAAAATATATATACTTATTTAATCATTTAAATATTTTCATTTCCCTTTCTCTCTTTCTCGCTCTCTGTCCCTCTCTTCTTCTCTTATAATAAAACAAACCCTCCAAACATTATAACCGTCGAGTTGACCGCTTGGCTTTGAAAAGCCTCAAAATGTCACAAAAGTTAGAATATAAAAAGTCAGAATATAAAAAATCAATTTTCAGTTTCTCTCCGTCGACCAAATGATATTAACCCATTAACTGCGGAAGGCAGTAACGAGTAATAGTTATTTTATTACAAGTTATCCATTGCAAGATAAAAGCCCAGACTCACAGATAGAAATGAGTCATCAATCAGAATAAAATGGAGATTTTATTGAGTTAGCCATATAACTGCAATGACCAAAATTCCTATCATTCGATGTTAATGGTTTGATCAATATTATGTCAATTTTTTTAGAAATTAAAAGCTTAAGATGTCTTTGCAAGAATATCTTTCATTATGTGATGACCTGTTAGGACTAGCATCCTCACCATTGTTGTTTTGCTCCATACGTTTCCGCCAACGGA
This sequence comes from Architeuthis dux, assembly GCA_006491835.1. Taxonomy (NCBI): domain Eukaryota; kingdom Metazoa; phylum Mollusca; class Cephalopoda; order Oegopsida; family Architeuthidae; genus Architeuthis; species Architeuthis dux. The sequence continues at coordinate 4,936,597 of VCCN01002036.1, forward strand.
CTCTCCGGCCTTCCTAGTGTTGTTTTAAGTTCTGAGTTAAACGTCCTTCATTATTCGATGACTTATTCAGTCTAACATCCTCGCCTTTATTGTTTCCATAAAAGAGACTATTTCAATAGACATGACTGGGTTGGAATGGTGATCCACTGAGAAATGTACAAACGACTACGATTCGAACATACAAACCAATGATGTATGCACAAGCCAGAATCGACTCCAGAGAATGAAAAACACAAAAAGCCCTGGGAATTTAAGATTCCAAATAGATCACACAATAAAAAACAGAAAAAACAACAGTTATAGTTGTCGTGGAGAGTAAGGAGAAGACAAATTTCGCAGAGTAAAATTAAATGAAAACAAAAAAGCTAGATAAGTATCTCACCAGAGAACCGTAGAAGCAATGGAACATGAAGATGACAGTAGCATTGATCGTAGTTGGAGCACTGGGAACAATCCCGCAAAGCCCCATACAAAGGGTGGAGTAACTGGAAACTAAGACCGTCCAGACTAAAAAAAAGCTAGAATACTGAGGAGAGTGCTGGTGTATTGAGGAGACGTGCTATTACTTGATATCCAGTTTAAGTCACCAATTACTCCTTGTGTGAAAACAAATAATAATATAGTATGATTACAAATCAGATCTTTACCCTAAAAACCAAAAAAGAAATAGTGACCCACATTTTGTAGACAATGGGAAAAAAACTGTTCTTGCAAACCAAACTGTGAAACTGAGTGACTGGAAAAATCGACTTACAGTGAGTAAAAAAAATATCCAATACATTTCAAAAAAGTTCATTTTATCGTCCTTTCACAGATTCAAAGTTGACAGAATTTGGACCAAAAACTAAAAGATAGAAAAATTCCCCAAAATATTGAAACAAAATTGGACATTGAAAAGTTATGTACAAAAATCAGAAATCTTGGGACCAAATTTCGGACTCTAATGCAAGGGAAATAACTGCCATATTTTTAGACAATATTTTACCCTTTTAGAAGAATATTTCATTATTTGTCAGAAAAATAATGTTTCAATTCTGTGACAATTTCACAAGCTTCACACTTTCTCTTTATGTTGGATATTTAGGCAGTCGTGGGCGGAGGTAACAGATTTGACCCCCACAGGTGTTGAAAGTTAAACAGAATATCGACTGCAAGTTGTCCGGAACCGGAAGACACATTCGGTGTTTAGGGGTCATAAACAGGATGTCGCCTCAACTTGTAAGCGGTGGCTGGAAAATAAGCGTGGGCGTTCGAGCCCGATAAAAGCGACACAGAGGCCCTCGAAAAAGAGAGAGACACAGGACACCCTCAGAGAGACAGAGACCGCCTAGGCTGGGGGAAGACACAAGGCCGTTCCCCTGTTGGGAACATTCTGTCGGCTCTCATTATCTCTCTCACATTCTTCATTTTCCGCCACAACACAATGTATCTTATGAAATAAAAATATATCCTCATATTTTTACTTTCGAGCCTTCCTTTTTCTACAAGTTCAGAATTTCCTTCCGCGGACCAAGATGGCTATATAACATTTATATTCCAAACTCTTACGGAACTACAATGGCGGTATTGCTGAAATATTCCCGTCATCTTTTACGGCAAGGGTATAATAATAGATAAATAGCAGCAAGGGTATACTAGTAGATAAATAGCAGCAATCTTTCCGATACTCACGGATATTGTAGTATATGAAGATAACGGTCGTGCCCATAATCAATTGAGCAAAGATCCTTGCAAAGAGATTCGAAGAATTATAATCCATGAAGCTGTCGAAGAGGACTTGAAAAGAGCCCAAGAAATAGCCAACGTATTTTTCTACTGAGAAGACATGTGATAATTATCTAAATACGGTAAAAAAAAGAATGGCGGCGGGGTGGGAGGAAGAAGATAAAGGAGAATTACTCAACTATGTAGATACGTGGTGTGTCCAAAAAGAAAGCGAAATGTATAGTTCAACCTACAACCTTATGAGACTTTGTTGCATAGCCCTCTTGGTCCGCGGGAGGAAAATCTGGAGAAAAAAGAAGATTCGAAACTTGTTTATAAAAATATGAGGATATATTTGTTATTTCATAAGATACATTGTGTCGTGGCGGAGGATGAAGAGGGGGAGAGAGACCATGAGAGCCGACAGACTGTTCTTAACAGGGAAATTGGTCTTCTGTTTTCCCAGGCCTGGATGGTATGTCTTATCAAGATGGATAAGAGAGAGGACTAGAGTGAAAGACATTATAAAACTAATTAAGCAGCAAAAATGGAGATGGGCTGGTCACCTAGCAAGAAGAAATGACAATAGATGGGGGAAAAGACTAACCGACTGGTACCCATGGGACAGTAAACGATGTAGGAAAAGGCCAGACACAAGATGGAGAGACGAGATAGAAAGGTTTGCCGGTAGGACGTGGCAGAGGTTAGAAATTATCACAGAATTGAAACATTATTTTTCTGACCGATAATGAAATATTCTTCTAAAGGGGTAAAATATTGTTTAAAAATATGGCAGTTATTTCCCTTTGGATTGGTGTAATGAAATACACTCTGGTTGTGTGTTCGTGTAAGGACGTCCGGTGTCTCTCTCGCTTTTTCGAGGGACTCTGTGTCGCCTTTATCAGAGAACGATTTCTACTGATCACAGAACGCAATTTTCAATGTTATCTTCGTCCGTCACCGGGAAGGTCGTCCACATTTGACATCGTCTTTGGTGGATGTTCTTCCCGATTTGAAACACTGGTACCACTCCCGGCATTGCTTACGGCTCGGAAAATCCCCATGGGTCTGTTGCAACATTAGAAGTGTCTCCCAAAAGGTTTTTCATCATTTGAAACAGAATTTCTCACAAACATCTTGCTCTTCAAGATGTTTCATTGTTCAACTTGGGGTGAAGAAGCGCCAAGCGCACTACACACACGTTCACTCTGGCACATGTAGCTCAAAGACTAACCAACGTAGTTGGTAAACCTTCTGAGAATTTTCCAATCGAACCCTTTATTCAATCCAAGCGGGAGGATTGTTCCCATTCCGCTGTCCATGCCAGAAGATTTGGTATCAGTTAATTCTTTCTTGCGATGTCACATGTCTGCCTCTCCCACTGAAGCAGAGTACAAGAACTCCCCGCTTAACGTCGTGGTTAGGTTCCTGGAAACCACGACTTTAACTGAAACGGGCCTGAGTGCTGCAGGGTCAAACTAGACTCCTACATCTATCCAGATTGAAGATGATTACTGCAACGTTTGTATTGTATATATAATTAATTAAACAAATATAAAAATATATGTTCTATTATAAATGTAGTTGTTAATGAGAATGAAATAAGCCTGTGCGTATCTGTAAGATTCATCTCGTATATATGTAAGACTTGTCAATTTAGCTCAGTTGGTAAGACACCAGCCTACCAATCAGCTGGTCGTTGTTTCAAATCACGGCACGGTTATGTTGATTATTACTCCCCTAAATTTGACACCAACCGAATTTACAATAGACACAATTATATAGACATGGGTTATTTAATTTATTGTAGTGTAGGATTTTTGAGACTGACGTATCCCTTAATCCCTTAATTCGCAATTCCACCTACAATATTGTATATTATCGTATATTTATATCTTTTTTCTCAAAGATGTTATCACCAAAAGAAGTTAATTTATTTGCCCTACCCGACCGAGAAATTGAACTCACGACCGCCAGGTAGGTTACTACATAGGCTTGACCAACGCTTTTATCCACTAGGCTACATACGTGTCGGAAATAATTCAGTAGATTCGCGGTCTGTACAACATCAGGGCAGTATTCAAAAGCAGCACTACCCTTCAGAGATAGCTGCCCAGAGCCAAGCCTCCATCAGATGGGAATATGATCATGAACTGTGTCTATAACATTCCATGTAGTTGTGGTAGAGAATATAAAGGCACCCTCTAAAAGTAAAGCCGCAGGAACATTGAGCCGACGTAGTCCGTTGAGAGACGTAGTCCGTGGAGAGACGTAGTCCGTGGAGAGACGTGGAGAGATGAAGTGGGGTATTACTGATAATGTGTGGAGGGGAATGGGGAGATCACCAACTCCTGTGGAACGAACTTATAATAATAGAGAGCAACATTACAAAATAGGAGATTGAAGGAATCTGGGCACTTGCTGGGCTATGATAACCTCCTCATTAGGCTTAGCATAGCATTGAAAACCATATGGGATATGTTGATCAGGAAAGAACAGACATTGGGTTTTAGTGTTTGGTAACTTGAACAATTAGAATTATTCTTTTTTTTACAACAGCTTGCGGGTCACAACGCAATTCTTGAAAAAGAAAAATCCAGGTAGAAACAGTTGAAATATTGTTTCTTCATGTGAGCTACTATTCCCATCACATCTTGGACCCGTAATTAGTTTAGCCTAGTTACATCCCACCTGAGTCACGCCAAGTAACGCTCTACACTGATAAAATAGTTCCAAGCTCCTAAACAACTTGGGGAAAAATTATTTTTGATCTGGTTCAATATACACTGATGATCCAAAACATTATGACTACCAACCTAATAAGGTGTCGATCCTCCACGTACCCGTAAAACAGCTCATCCAATCGGTCATGTGCTATAAAAGACCACTAATGGTTTCCGCTAGAATCTGATACGAGGGTGTTAACAGCAGGTCCTTTGGTTGAGGTTCTACAGAGCGGAATTGTTGGTCCAACACATACCATAAGTGTTCAATGGGATTGACGGCCTTGTCGGTTGGGGCCTAGAATACGCCGACTGCATCCCTTGCAGAGGTGTAAGAACATCCCCCCCGTTTTTTCACCAAAGTCGCAAGACTCTAGTTAAAGAAATAACCTTTCACCAAAGTCGCAAGACTCTAGTTAAAAAAAATAGCCGTTCACCAAAGTTGCAAGTCTCCAGTTAAGGAAAAGTAACATTTCACCAAAGTCGCAAGACACTATTTAAAAAAAATAACCGTTCACCAAAGTCGCAAGATTCTAGTTAAAAAAATAAATAACCGTTCACTAAAGTCGCAAGACTCCAGTTAAGGAAAAGTAACCTTTCACCAAGGTCGCAATACTATAATTAAAAAAATAACCGTTCACCAAAGTCGCAAGACTATAATTAAAAACAAAATACACTTTCACCAAAGTCACAAGACTCTATTTTTGAGGGGAATTTTAAACTGATTTCGGCATTAAATTAATCATCAAGGGTTGATATGCCGATAAACAAATCAATCAATCAATCAATGGGATTGAGATCAAGGGTGTTTGGTGTCCACGTCAACACAGTGAAGTCCTCACGTTCCTAAAACCATTGTCGTACAACTCGTGAAGTATGTCAGGGCGCATTGTCCTGCCGAATGATGCCACTGCCATTGTAGAAGACTGTTGCCATGAATGGTCTTCAATGACATTGTGGAGGGTGGCACGCGACAAAGTAGATTCCACTTGAATGACAGGGCCCAATGTTTCCCAGCAGAACGTTACCCAAACCATTACACTGCCTGCACCATGTTGTTGTTTTCCCACAGTGCATCCCGGTGCCTTCGTTTCCCCAGGATAATAACGCACACGTACCATACCGTCCCCTTTATTCACTAGGAAACGATACTCTTCGGACCAGGCAACCCGTTTTCTAATGATACAAGGTCTAGTTCCGACGCTTGCGTGTCGATTGAAGACTCTTTCAGTGATGGACATTGGTTAACATGGGTATTCTGACTAGTCTGCGTATACACTGTCCCATACGCACCAATGATCTGTGTATTGCGTATTGTGACGCATTCCTTCCTTCACCTTGATTAAAACTGTCTTAAATTAGTGTCACAGTAGCCCAGCTTTCTGATATTTTCCAGGAACCTTTTGACAAACCTTCATATTCCTCTTTTTAAAAATGGAGAGGATCGAAGTATCTGTCATAAGGAGTTGTACTGCAAACGTAAAATTTGGCAACTTGCTGAAACTTGGTGTACCCCTCGAAGAACCCTATTGTCACAATAAAACAAACTGAAAAGGCACCAAATTAGCATTCCAAAGTAAATTATGGATCACCGCCACCCAAATATGCTGTGTTGGGGGTGATCAATGAATAAGTTACTCCTCTCTTATTTTGTTGGGCTGGGATCACTAGTGACCAATTTAGCATAAACGTACATTGCATATTGAACCCCCCCCCTGCTAAAAACCTGTTTAGGGCGGGGGTGTTAAAAAAACATTTTCCCTACTTATTGAGGGGAGTGTGTGTGCATAATTGCAAGTTTCTACTATGAACGGAAGTCATAGATAGATGCAAAAGATACATATAAATTTCAGAACACATTAATAACTTAAACCCAACAATAAACCAGTGCTGTGGGTAGCGGTGATTAATTAATGCTGATCAAAGAAACGATTTGCTTTTTTAATCTCCCACTAGTACTTAAAATATCGTGTAGGGGTGGAGACGGCTGTCACGTTATTTCGTCCGTCTTTTATTATAATCCACCCCCGGCTTGGGCCCGTCGAAACTTCTCCAGAGACTCTTTAACCGTAAATTTCGGGTACCATAGTCTGCCTGTTGCCAGCCTCCCGCCACACTGGACGATGAGTTGAACTTTCCCGATTTGAAATCAGGGTTGTCCGTCACCTAGACTGGCTGTTAAACAATATGGAAGAGCCTAGTGTGTCCTGTTATTTACCCATAGCTGGGAGGAAAAGAGTTGGATTCGTGCCTTTCTGAGGGGAATAAGAAATTTGAAATTAGTATGGGATAGCTTTTATTTTGCTTTTCTTGGGAAAGCTGTCTGATAGGTGTTTACAGTGTGCTGCTTCAATGTTGTTCCATTCATCACTGACTGCTTCCCACTGCTGGTCAGTGTTTTCCAAATGTTATCCCAACCAGTTTGGCCTTAATATACGCCCATATGTTCTCTATGGTGTTAATATCGTTTATATGATGAAAAGTACTTGGCTCATTTTTGTTGTTGCCTATGAGTGTAGTATTCCCAGACTGTCATCCATCTAGGACCAAGATTATATGTACTGACCAGGCTTGACTTTGCTTAACTTCAGTGATCGTACTAAAAGATCCGATCTAAAAATCCCTCCCTTTAAAAGCCCGGTGTGTCTAATGCGATTAGGTCGTATATTGCACTGAGATCCATTTGATTTTGAGGCAGATGACAATGTTTGATTTCATACTGATTGTCAATAGAGGATTTGAAAGAAGGAAAAAAACAAAGATTTATATAAAATTTCATTAATGTCATTTTGATTAAAGAGAAAAATATCGGGGGAAAATAATCTTGTTTTCCTTGACGTGGATGAATTCAACTGTCAAGTCTGTTCAATTATGAGTGGACGTTTTTTCTCCTTTCTTTCCTGACTTGCGCGGCCAATGACAGATGTCCTTCTCATCAACATTTGCTTTTAAAATTTGAACCAGAAAAGGTCATCCGGTATTGTCAGGGACAAAACAGCTTTCTGGATGATTAGTTTATCCCTGCCAACTAAAGTTAGAAGAGGTATACAGGGTGTGTCATAAGGGACGCAACCCTAAGGATAAAGATACGTAGGATTTATGAGCACGTAAATCTTATGCTACAATATTAGTCACGTGGAAACGCCGTACTCAGAGATAACAGTATTTTGCATTTGAAATGATTGCATTATGCGCTAGCCTCATTCGAGCACCCATTCATGTGTGTTGTGTTACCTTTTCCAATGTGATGAAATGTCCATGTAAGGAAACTTGTACGAACCTGCACCCAGGTTAAAGGAAATCACTTTCAATATATATTGTAAAGTTAAACTGTATGTGTAATTTATGTTTTGTAATTTGTGTTATTAAAAAATAATTTCTAGATTTGAAATAGCTTAAATACAAGTTGTCAAAAAGACAGTTGCGCCCTTTTTGAGACAGTCTCCGCCAACACCTTCTACACCCACGTTGTGTTGAAGATCCACAGAAGGGTTGTTGGTGAAGTTGGTTCAAACCTCGTCCAGCTGAGCTGGTCACAAAGCAAAGTCGTCAAGGTTGTTGCCGACCTTAAGAATTGGGAGGACACTCTACAGTTTAACAATATGAAGTCTTTCACCGGTTCTTATAATTCTCGTCTTCATGAGTGTTGTGTTATACGACACAGGTCTAGAGCACCTCTGTCCGGGTCTGTCCCCCAACTGCCAGGGGCTAAGGAGTCAAAATGCCTCACTGTTGCCATTGTTTATGTAACCGATCGGGTGACACCTCTGCTCCAGCTCTTCGTCGGGCGTCTGTGGTTGACAGGTCACCATAAATACCATCTATCGTTTCACTGTCTGCCAACATGACAAAATATGCTGATTTAAAATCTAAACTTAATTATGTTTAACTAAGATACTAGCGTAATATTCTCTATGCTTCTAAAATCTGGGACACTTTATAGTGTCATACATTCGTGACTGTCTGTCTGTCTTTCTGTCAACTCAAAATATCCAACATCTCTCAATGAATTTCAATGACATTTTGTGAAAAAGGTGGGAGAAATTTTGTGGCGGATCCAGCAATTTCTATAGTTACCTCCCCTGCATTGTAGATCTATGTCTGTCCACACAATATCTCCAACATTTATCAATGAAATCTTTTTGAAGGGTAAGCCGTGGGGTAAAGATAAATTGGTTAAAATTTGGGGTCGATCCAGTAAATTGTTTTACAGTTGCCTCCTCTGCATCGTAACTATATATTAACTGATTTTCATTCAGTGTTTAGTGACAATGGCATTGGCAGAGATATGGGCTCTCTGGGGGATTTCTAGTTTATGTTTGCTTTCTTCTATGCAATAAGGCTTTTAGAACTGAGTTTCTTAACCAAATAAATACTAACATTAAGTAGCTTGACTGTACATCTTGCAAAAGAACATGCTTTATCTTGGCGCCAAATAAATTTCTTAATAAACTGTTTACAGCGGTTATTTGGAGCTTCATAACGACCTACGCGTGCTTGCATAATGGAATAACACGATAACAGAAATTAAGAGGCAACTCCCAATGGAGTATGAAGCCCGGCGACGAAGACCCGGTTTCTGTTTTAAGTCTGGTCGAGAACAGGACCTTATTCCTACAGGTATTTTATTACCAACCCTTGGTAGGATGCAAGTCTACCTAAGGGATACCTCCACCCTAATCACACAGCTTATATACTCAATTAGATTATGAGTGCACAGGGACATTTGACCTAGTGAAGAGTTTTCCACACTCTTCACTCAAACCGGGAATCGAACCTGGGACCTTCTGCGCGACAGACGTGCTAACCATTACACTATCCGAGCGGACCAAATTTAAAAAAACAAAATAAAAAGAATCCGTTGGTATGTGACAATCTATCGCCGCCCTTAGCTCA
>VCCN01002036.1:5055048-5067272 GCA_006491835.1 Architeuthis dux
GTTGCAAGAATGTCAGACAAACGCTGGACATCACGACTCACATGTGGATCTCCAGAGATCATATGAGAAATGTGGCCGACAAAACATAAGATGGTATGACGATTTGGACAAGTTTAGGAGATATTGGCACCGCGACGCCCACGATAGAAAGGTCTAGCGGTTCTTGGGGAAGGTCTTTGTACAACGATGGACGTTAAAATGATTATGATGATGATGACGACCACTTGCAATTGTTCCTTTTTCGACGTCTTTTTCAACGCCATGCAAATTAATAATACGCCATGCAAATTAAAAATACGCCAGGAAAATTAAAAATACGCCAAGCAAATTAAAAATACGCCATGCAAATTAAAAATACGCCAAGCAAATTAAAAATACGCCATGCAAATTAAAAATACGCAATGCAAATTAAAAATTTGCCAAGCAAATTAAAAATACAACATGCAAATTAAAAAAGAACGACATGCAAATTAATAATACGCCATGCAAAATAAAAATACGCCATGCAAATTAAAACTACGCCATTCAAATTAAAAATATGCCAAGCAAATTAAAAATACGCCATGCAAATTAAAAAGACGCCATGCAAATTAATAATACGCCAAGTAAATTAAAAATACGCCATGCAAATTAAAAATACGCCAAGTAAATTAAAAATACGCCATGCAAATTAAAAATACACCATGCAAATTAAAATATGCCAAGCAAATTAAAAATACAACATGCAAATTAAAAATACGCCAAGCAAAACAAATTAATAATACTCCAAGCAAATTAATAATACGCCATGCAAATTAAAAATATGCTATGCAAATTAAAAATACGCCATGCAAATTAAAAATATGCCAAGCAAATTAAAAATACGCCATGCAAATTAAAAAGACGCCAAGTAAATTAAAAATACGCCATGCAAATTAAAAATACACCTACAAATTAAAAATATGCCAAGCAAATTAAAAATACAACATGCAAATTAAAAAAACGCCATGCAAATTAAAAATACGCCAAGCAAAAAAAAATAATAATACTCCAAGCAAATTAAAAATACGCCATGCAAAATACGCCTTATTTTTTTAAATTGATTTACGTAGTAATTGTTCCTTTTTAGACGTCTTTTTCAACGCCATGCAAATTAATAATACGCCATGCAAAATAAAAATACGCCATGCAAATTAAAAATACGCCAAGAAAATTAAAAATACGCCATGCAAATTAAAAATACGCCATGCAAATTAAAAATATGCCAAGCAAATTAAAAATACAACATGCAAATTAAAAAAACGCCATGCAAATTAAAAAAAAACGCCATGCAAATTAAAAATACGCCAAGAAAATTAAAAATACGCCATGCAAATTAAAAATATGCCATGCAAATTAAAAATACTCCAAGCAAATTAAAAATACGCCATGCAAATTAAAAATACAACATGCAAATTTAAAAAAACGCCATGCAAATTAATAATACTCCAAGCAAATTAAAAATACGCCATGCAAAATACGCCTTATTTTTTTAACTTGATTTACGTAGTTTTTAATTTGCTTTGCATATTTTAAAATTTGGTCGCCGTATTTCTAAATGTGCTTGCCTTTGTTTTTAATTTGCTTGCTTTACTCGGGAAATGGTCTGGTTTCAATTCATAGCAGTTGCATCGTGAAGCTTAATTTGAAATGATAATGGCATAACTTATGAAATATATTTCACAACAAGAAATCCAGAAAACGGCCTGTACGCGTGATACATACATAACCATAGATTCAAGCCTGAAAATCTGCACTTGACTTGAATCTATGGTTATATATGTATGTATTACGCGATGGAGCTATAGGGCTGAACATTTCAAAATTTACTCCTTATTATGTTTAGGAAAAACGGTTCTTTTGGGATTTTTAACCCTTCCCCCCGCCCCCTAATGGGTTTTTAGTGAGTGTTCCAATTTCCAATGTAATTTTACGCTAAATTGATCAATAGTTTGTGTCCAGCAGCATTCACGCTTGTATAGGTTTTTTTGAAAAATCATTGGTCTCGTGAGGGTTTCCATTGAGTGAATAACCAGACTTGTATACTTATAATTTTTCTTTTTGCTCCTCAGTCTTACTCGAAGAAAAGATGCGATCAGCGAGATATGCATGTCAATCAAGGATGTAATGGAAGCAGAATTCTGAATCCATCCAAAGTCGAGTTTCTTCAGGTATGTTTTCATCTATTTTAAGGTATTAGAGTTTCTTTCTTTTCCCCGACCATATTAACAAAGTAAAGGAAGCAAATAAAAAAAATGTGGCGACCAAATTTTAAAATACACCAGGCAAATGAAAATACGCCAAGCAAATTAAAAATAAGTCAAGCAATTTAAAAATACGCCATGAAAATTAAAAATAAGCCAAGCAAATTAAAAATACGCCATGAAAATTAAAAAATAAGCCAAGCAAATTAAAAATACGCCAGGAAAATTAAAAATAAGCCAAGCAAATTAAAAATACGCCAGGAAAAATAAAAATACGCCAAGCAAATTAATAATACGCCATGAAAATTAAAGATACGCAATGAAAATGTAAAATACGCCATGCAAATTAAAAATACTCAATGAAAATGTAAAATACGCCAGGAAAATTAAAAATTCGCCATGAAAATTAAAAATAAGCCAAGCAAATTAAAAATACGCAGTGAAAAGACCGCGAGACAAACAGAACAAGTCACACAGAGGGTTGAAATCCAGGCAGATATTTTAAACTGATTTGAAAATTATGACTTTTAATTTAAAAGAACGAGAGACAAACAGAAATAAGCACACTGATGGTTGGGGTCCAGGCAGATATTTTAGAAAGTTTCCAGAATTATTACGTTTAATTAAAAGACCGCGAGACAAGCAGAACAAGGTACACAGAGGGTTGGGGTCCAGGCAGATATTTTAAACTTAATTCCATAATTATGACTTTTAATTTAAAAGAACGAGAGACGAACCTGGACAATGCACACTGAGGGTTGGGGTCCAGGCTGATATTTTAAACAGATTGCAACATTACTTTTAATTTAAAAGATAAACAGAACAAGGCACACAGAGGGTTGGAATCCAGGCAGTTATTTTAAACTGTTTCCAAAAGTATTACTTTTAATCTAAAAGACCGGGAGACAAACAGAACGAGGCACACTGAGGGTTGGGGACCAGGTAGATATGTTTTTAAACTGATTCAAAAATTGTTACTTTTAATTAAAAGACCGAGAGACAAACCTGGACAAGGCACACTGAGGGTTGGGGTCCAGGGAGATATTTTAGAATGTTTCCAGAATTATTACGTTTAAATAAAAGATCGAGACAACAAACAGAACAAGGCACACTGAGGGTTGCGGTCCAGGCAGATATTTTAAACTGTTTCCAAAATTATTACTTTAAATTTAAAAGACTGGGAGACAAACAGAACAAGACACACTGGGGGTTGGGGTCCAGGCAGATATTTCAAACTCATTCCAAAATTATTACGTTTAATTAAAAGACCGAGAGACAAACATATCAAGGCACACAGAGGGTTGGGGTCCAGGCAGATATTTTAAACTGATTCCAAAATTACGTTTAATTTAAATGACCGAAAGACAAACAGAACAATGCACACTGAGGGTTGGGGTCCAAGCAGATATTTAAACGGTTTCCAAATTATTACTTTTTATTTAAAAGAGCGAGAAACAAAAAGAACAGGGCACATAGAGGGTTGGGGTCCAGGTGGATATTTTAAACTGATTCCAAAATTATTACTTTTAATTAAAAGACCGCAGGACAAACAGAACAAGACACACTGGGGTTGGTGTTCAGGCAGATATTTTAAATTGTTTCCAAAATTATTACGTTTAATCAAAAGACCTAGAGGCAAAAAGAACAAGGCACACTGAGGGTTGGGATCCAGGCATATATTTTAGAATGTTTCCATAATTATTATGTTTAATTAAAAGACCGAGGGACAAACCTGGACAAGGCAGACTGAGGGTTGGGGTTCAGTCAGATGTATTAAACTGATTCCAAAATTATTACTTTTAATTTAAAAGAACGATAGACAAACAGAACAAGGCACACTGAGGGGTGGGGTCCAGGCAGATATTTTCAATTGTTTCAAAATTATTACTTTTAATTTAAAAGACGGAGAAACAAACAGAACAAGTCACACTGTGGGTTGGGGTCCAGGCAGATATTTTAAACTGATTCCAAAATTATTATTTTTAATTAAAAAACCGAGAGACAAACAGAACAAGGCACACTGAGGGTTGGGGTCCAGGCAGATATTTTAAATTGTTTCAAAATTATTACTTTTAATTTAAAAGACCGAGAAACAAACAGAACAAGTCACACTGGGGGTTGGGGTCCAGGCAGATATTTCCAACTCATTACAAAATTATTACTTTTAATTAAAAGACCGAGAAACAAAAAGAACAGGGCAAATAGAGGGTTTGGGTCTAGGCTGATATTTTAAACTGATTACAAAATGTTTACTTTTAATTTAAAAGACGGAGAGACAAACAGAACAAGGCACACTGAGGGTTGGGGTCCAGGCAGATATTTCAAACCCATTCCAAAATTATTAAGTTTAATTAAAAAACCGAGAGACAAACAGAACAAGGCACACTGAGGGTTGGGGACCAGGCAGATATTTTAAACTGTTTCCAAAATTAAACTAGTTCCAAAATTATTACTTTTAATCTAAAGATCGCTATACAAACCGAACAAGGCTCACTGAGGGTTGGGGTCCAGGGAGATATTTTAAACTGATTCCAAAGTATTACGTTTAATTAAAAGACCACGGGACAAACAGAGCAAGACACACTGAGGGTTGGGGTCCAGGACGATATATTAAACTGATTCCAAAATTATTACTTTTAATTTAAAGACCGCCGGACAAACAGAACAAGCACACTGAAGGTTGGGGTCCAGGCAGATAATTTAAACTGATTCCAAAATTAATACGTTTAATTAAAAGACCGCGGGACAAACGGAACAAGACACACCGAAGGTTGGGGTCCAGGCAGATATTTTAAACTGATTCCAAAATTATTACTTTTAATTAAAAAACCGAGAGGCAAACAGAACAAGTCATATTGAGGGTTGGGGTCCAGGCAGATATTTTAAACTGATTCCAAAATTAATACTTTTAATTAAAAGATCGCGGGACAAACAGAACAAGACACACTGAGGGGTGGGGTCCAGGCTGATATTTTAAACTGATTCCAAAATGTTTGCTTTTAATTTAAAGACCGAGAAACCAAATGAACAGGGTACATAAAAATGATTCCAAAATTATTACTTTTAATAGAAAAACCACGAGACAAACAGAACAAGACACACTGGGGGTTGGGGTCCAGGCAGATATTTTAAACTGATTCCAAAATGAATACGTTCAATTAAATTAAATTAAATTAAAGGTCCGCGAGACAAACAGAACAAGTCACACTGAGAGTTGGGGTGCAGGCAGATATTTTAAACTGATTCCAAAATTATTACTTTTAATTAAAAGACCGCGGGACAAACAGAACAGGGCACACTGAAGGTTGGGGTCCAGGCAGATATTTTAAACTGTTTCCAAAATTATTACTTTTAATTAGAAGACCGAGAGACAAACCTGGACAAGGCAGACTGAGGGTTTGGGTTTAGGCTGATATTTTAAACTGATTCAAAAATTATTACGTTAATTAAAAGACTGCGGGACAAAAAGAACAAGTCACACTGAGAGTTGGGGTCCAGGCAGATATTTTAAACTGATTCCAAAATTATTACTTTTAATTTAAAAGACCGAGAGACAAACAGAACAAGGCACACTGGGGGTTGGTGTCCAAGCAGATATTTCAAACTCATTCCAAAAGTATTACTTTTAATTAAAAGACCGAGTAACAAACATAAGAATGCACACTGAGGGTTGGGGTCCAGGAAGATATTTTAAACTGATTCCAAAATGATTACGTTCAATTAAAAGACCGCGGGACAAACAGAACAAGGCACACTGAGGGTTGGGGTCCAGGCAGATATTTTAAACTGATTCCAAAATTATTACTTTTAATTAAAAGACCACCGGACAAACAAAACAAGACACACTGAGCGTTGGGCTCCAGGTAGATATTTTAAACTGATTCCAAAATGATTACGTTTAATTAAAAACCGCGGGACAAACAGAACAAGACACACCGAGTGTTGGGGTCCAGGCAGATATTTTAAAATTATTCCAAAATTATTACTTTTAATAAAAAAACCGCAAGACACACTGGGGGTTGGGGTCCAGGCAGATCTTTTAAACTGATTCCAAAATTATTACTTTTATTTAAAAACCGCGGGACAAACAGAACAAGACACACCGCGGTTTGGGGTCCAGGTAGATATTTTAAACTGATTCCAAAATTATTACTTTTAATTAAAAGACCGCGGGACAAACAGAACAAGGCACACTGAGGGGTGGGGTCCAGGCTGATATTTTAAACTGATTCCAAAATGTTTGCTTTTAATTTAAAGATTGAGAAACCAAATGAACAGGGCACATAGAGGGTTTTGGTGTAAGCTGATATTTTAAAATGATTCCAAAATTATTACTTTTAATAGAAAAACCGCGAGACAAACAGAACAAGACACACTGGGGGTTGGGGTCCAGGCAGATATTTTAAACTGATTCCAAAATGAATACGTTCAATTAAATTAAATTAAATTAAAGGTCCGCGAGACAAACAGAACAAGTCACACTGAGAGTTGGGGTGCAGGCAGATATTTTAAACTGATTCCAAAAATTATTACTTTTAATTAAAAGACCGCGGGACAAACAGAACAGGGCACACTAAAGGTTGGGGTCCAGGCAGATATTATAAACTGTTTCCAAAATTATTACTTTTAATTAAAAGACCGAGAGACAAACCTGGACAAGGCAGACTGAGGGTTTGGGTTTAGGCTGATATTTTAAACTGATTCCAAAATTATTACTTTTAATTTAAAAGACCGAGAGACAAACAGAACAAGGCACACTGGGGGTTGGTGTCCAAGCAGATATTTCAAACTCATTCCAAAATTATTACGTTTAATTAAAAGACCGATAGACAAACAGAACAATGCACACTGAGGGTTGGGGTCCAGCGAGATATTTTAAGCTTATTCCAAAATTATTACTTTTAATTAAAAGACCGAGACAACAAACAGAACAAGTCACACTGAGGTTTGGGGTCCAGGCAGATATTTTAAACTGATTCCAAAATTATTACTTTTAATTAAAAGACAGCAGGACAAACAGAACTAGACACACT
Organism: Architeuthis dux; assembly: GCA_006491835.1. Lineage (NCBI taxonomy): Eukaryota > Metazoa > Mollusca > Cephalopoda > Oegopsida > Architeuthidae > Architeuthis > Architeuthis dux. The sequence continues at coordinate 5,062,304 of VCCN01002036.1, forward strand.
GTGGGTTGGGGTCCAGGCAGATATTTTAAACTGATTCCAAAATTATTACGTTTAATTAAAAGATCGCGAGACAAACAGAACAAGACACACAGTGGGTTGGGGTCCAGGCAGATATTTTAAAATGATTCCAAAATTATTACTTTTATTTAAAAACCGCGGGACAAACAGAACAAGACACACCGAGGTTTGGGGTCCAGGCAGATATTTTAAACTGATTCCAAAATTATTACTTTTAATTAAAAGACCGCGAGACAATCAGAACAAGACACACTGAGGGTTGGGGTCCAGGCAGATATTTTAAACTGTTTCCAAAATTAATGCTTTTAATTAAAAGACCGGGGGCAAACAGAACAAGACACACCGAGGTTTGGGGTCCAGGCAGATATTTTAAACTGATTCCAAAATTATTACTTTTAATTAAAATACCGCGAGACAAACAGGACCCACTGAAAACTGGACTCGATCCATCCAACTCTGTAGTTATGTTGCACGGCGACAGAACTAATAGCAATAGTTTCACCCATATTTATTGCCTACTATCCAACAAAATTTAATTGAAATTCGTTTAGAACTTTCTGGAGATATTGTGTGGAATGTATATACCTCCTCAGCTTTGTTGGCAGAGATAATACAAAGCACTGCCCACTGTAATAATGATTTAAACTTTCCATATCAAATTCTAGTATTAATTATCTTGTTTTGTCCGCACGTGGACAGGAACTGATACTGCTGTTATGTTGTTCACCATGAAACCTGATACATTTGTATCATGAGACAGATGAGACAGAAAGGTTTTATTAATTTAATCGAGGATTCACCCGTCATTTCCTCCTCATATCTAAACAAGCATCCATGCGGAACCTTTTATCACAGTACATTAAGTACATTAATTAAACTTATACAGCTTCAAAATCTGGACCAAAGATTAACCCCGAACCCAGACCCATTTCTACTTGAAGGGACATATGTGGATTCTGGGAAGGCAAATTGACACACAGTCACATGATTGCATCAAGATGTTCATTAGATGTCACTTAGTACTCTTCATAAAATATAATAGTATATAAGAGACTGTGCAGATCAATACAAATGTATATGACACCGGTGTCACAGTGGGTTCTTATGGGTTAAAAAACATTATCCCTGTTCCATTTGTAGTGAAGGGGTGTTAGTCCCGAACGCTATTACTTAGAATACGCGTGAATCTATAATTACGGACAGAGAAACAGACAGAAAAAGTCATACTGTTAGTGCAAAAATGTACCCGATACATTTCAAAAGGTTTATTTTAACATGTTTATACAGCTTCAAAATTGATAGAATTTGGACAAAAGATTAAAAAATACAAAAACCAAAAATATATTGAAATAAGATTAAACATTGCAATGTTATGTACACAAATCAGAAATCTTTGGTTCAAATTCCGTCGATTTTGAAGCTGTATAAGGAAATAAAATGATTTTATTTGGCCTTTCAGAATGTTGAACTGTCGGATCAAAATACAAGCAAAATCCTGATTAAACCACAAAAAATTCGGCTCCAGATGCGGCGTCGTAAGTAAAACTTGTCTATGTTGACAGTATTGACATTACTGTTAGATGAATTTCTATTTATTCTATTGTTTATAGATTTTGGTATATGTTTTAGTATGCATGTTGGGTGGTTTGAATTTACATTTATATATAATGTTTGGTTTTGTTTAAAGAAAGGTCTATATGTATTGTTATTTAATTTTAAAGTCACGCCTAAGAAATTTACGATTTTTATGTTCGATGTTATTACTATTTTGAAACCGATACATTTATGTGCCTTAATTAGTTGTTTATGTATCTTATTTGTTAAATCGCATTGGATACACCGGTTCCCGTCTCGTATTGGTGACCGTCTGTAGAGAGCCTCCCCTGGCGATCCTGTTATTCCTCCTACGTAGGAGCGATCTCTACACTACACCCAATAACGCAAGCCCAGCTACGGGTAAATAGTAAGACAGGCTGGGTTCTCTAGCCATGGTTGGAAACATCTCTAGGGGACGGACAACTCTGATTTCAAACCAGCCTAAAGAGGGGTGGGCCCCTTCAGGCTATCCTGCCCCTGATACATCCATGATGAATTAATATGTCGTGCCCCAACGACCCTACACTGGGTTACGGTATAGGTAAGGCAAAGAGAAAGAAAGAAAGTAACTAATGAGTATTAATGAGAAAGAGAAGATACAAACTATTTTATTTATACACATTTGTATTATAGTCATCTACAGGGAGTTCAAAATGTATCCGACACATTTCAAAAAGTTCATTTTAACATCCTTATACACCTTCAAAAATGAAAGAATTTGAACCAAAGATTAAAAAATACAAAACTCGAAAAATATTGAGAAAGAAAGATGGAACATTGCACATTTATGTTAAAATAATCAGAAATCTTTGGTCTGAATTCAATTTTGAAGGTGTATAATTATGTTTAAATACATGTGAAATGGATCGGATACTTTCTGCACTCACTGTATATGTATTTCCCATGAAAATATCGGTAACTCTAAAATTCTTGAACCGCTTCATACCTCTCCTGGAATTCTTCAATGAATAGAATTTTTAAAAATGGAATTTTTTTTAGAATTGATTGATTGATTGGTTGTTTTGTTTAACGGCACATCTACGGTGGGTTATTTTGTGCCGGGGTCGGTTTCATTTTGAATACACAATGTATTTAGACGAATTATTGTGGACAATAGAGTCTTGCGACTTTGGTGAAAGAACAGGTGGCCCCTGTTTGGGGGTGGGTGGGGGTCCTACCCCTCTGCAGGGGATGCAGTCGGTGTATTTTAGGCCCCAGCCGTCAAGGCCCTTTTGAGAATTGAATTATAAAGAGTTATGAAAAATTACCTAATGGTGCAAGGCAAGTATCCCCTTGATTTAATATTTAAAACTTATGTTAACATTTGAAGCGTTGGATTCATTTGGTAATGATTTGTTTAGAGCGAATACATTAATTTTTACTTTATTTCAGACGAGATGAAAACGATTGAATTGAAATATTACACGACCAAAGACCAAGCAGTTGACATGTATTTTCTGATGGACTTGTCTAGCACAATGATAAAACACATTGAAGATCTTTCTCGGGTATCAATGGATCTTGGTGAGTCACGTTGAAAGAATATTTTCTTAATTTTTATTAACTCCCTAAGCAAGGACCGTCTTAATAATATTTAATATAGGTTTAGTGAATGTCCTCTATGTCTGCTATTTAATAATATGACCCTTAATTTTTAGTTTTCAAAATCGCGGGGCCCCCGGACAACTGCCAATCTTCCAAGAGGGGAGAGCTTGGTTTTCGATTATTGATGATTTTCATCAAGATTCGAAACCCAGACTCGAACACCGACTCTTGGCTTCTGTGAGAAACATGCAACTAATTCAATCACCGGGTAGCCCTTCTAGGCCAAATTATATGACCTTTGCACCATAACCCAATTCTAACGTGGGTCATTAGCTTTACGTCAAAGAGTGGTTCCGGGGGAAAAGCTATTAACAAAACTGCTCCTGTTTTTATTAACAAAGAAATAGTTTTTTAACAAAGAAATGGATTTTTAACAAAGAAATAGTTTTTAACAAAGAAATAGTTTTATTAAAAGCAAAATGAAACTGAATCAAAAGAAGACTTTATGATCCATGAAGATGTCCATGTACCAGACAATCTTGTTTGTATTCATGGCTTATTGACGTATGGGTTTGTCATTTCATCCCCGTTAGATTTTATTGATTTTTCTACCATTTTTATTATCGAAAAAAAGCCAAAAAGCGAAGGTTTTTCTTCATTTTTTGTGGTTGGGAGAAAAAATGCCTTCCCATTTTATCTAGATAATTATCTATATAAATGACATGGGAATCTAGATAATTATAGATATGATCTCATTTTTAAAATACACCCCACCTGTTCTTTGGCCTAAATCTCAGTAAGTAAGGGTCTGCGAGACACCGAAATCCATTAGAAGGTAGCTCTAAGGCCAATCTTGACGGCCCCATAATAGTAACAAAATGCATAAACAAGGTCAATGTCCCAAATGCAAGCCGAAAATCAATGATATCTAGATATGTTTCTAGATAAATGGCATGAAGATCTAGATAATTCTAGATATAATCGCATTTTCAAAATGCACCCACACCTGTTCTTTGGTCTAACACTCAGTAAGTAAGCGTCTGAGAGTCACCATAATTCGCAAAAGGGTAGCTCTAAGATCAATCATGAGATTAGTCAAGGTCCCATTTGGCTTTTCATTGTGGTGAGGAGGAAAATGTGTTTCCATTGTATCTAGATATTTGTCTTGATAAATGGTATGTACATCTAGATAAGTCTAGATATAATCGCATTGTCAAAGTACACACCCACATGTCCTTTTGGCTTAAATCTCATAAGTAAGAGTCTGAAGGAAACCAACATGCGGTAGAATGTAGCGCTACGGACAATCTTGAAGATGGTCAAGGTCCCATTGACGGCAACATAATACTTCCAAAAACTGTTTGTGGAAATAACTTCATTTAGTCCATTTCATATTACTAATTTGTTATTTTGCCTATGTTAGTGTTATTCATTGACTTAAATAACTATTTATTCATTTTAACGCATTGCTGAAGCCTTTCGCCTGCACTCCAAACTTTGTTGCTGTTTTCATCCTTATTGCATGTTCTGTCATATTTAAGGACATAGCGCACACAAAAATAAAACACTGTACATTGAAATGTCTATAGTTTCTAATAACGAAGACTTGCGATTTTCTGTCCCTTGTGCAGTCTTTCTCTTTCCTCACTGTTTTTTATTTTATTTAATACTACTAATTTGTTATTTTGCCTCTGTTAGTGTTATTCATCGACAATCATTATTTAACTTAAATAACTATTTATTCATTTATTGTATAACCATATTGTATAACTTCTATTCTAAATGTATTTAAATACAGTTGTCATTGATA
>VCCN01002036.1:5084540-5094713 GCA_006491835.1 Architeuthis dux
TCATTACAACCTGTACAGTTGGTTTCACGAGACTTCGATCGTTGATAGCGTCTCTCATGTATAAAAATAATAAAAAGTGAATTTCTTAATCTCTATTCTAAATGTTGTCTTATAAGCTGGGACGGCAACACAGAAAGTCGCCCCGGGTGCCAAGTGCTAGGGGGCGCTTCCAAATACAAATGGAAAAATGAATAAATTATACAGAATAAAAACAGTCAAAATGAAAAGATTCCCTATTGTGAAGTCAGATTTTTCAGGAATATAAGATAATACTACTTTAAAGGGCACCGGATTTCTTCTCGACCGGGGCGTCAGGAACCCTAGGGCCGACTCTGCTTACAAGTTTCAATGAGATCCGCCAACCTTCTAAGATAAATCACTGTTTTCTCCTGTTAAGCCAAATTAAACCAAATATATTAAAGGACTAGAACCATAATGACTTTTCAATATCTATCCATTATTACTCATATTATTCATATTAATCATTAATATCCATATATAATCTCTTCTCATTTCAGCTGGGAGGAATCGTCATACCAAATGACGGAAAATGTCACATGACTAAGAACAGATATACAAAGGAATATTTACAGGTGAGAACTTTCATTGCAAAGTATTTGAATTTCCCGCTTAAGTCGCAATTCTTAGGGTATATTCTTTATTTTCAATCTAAGCAGTTTACTCACTGCCGTAGGTCGACGGCCTGAGTTGAGTTGTGGTAAAACAACTAAAAGATCAAGATGAATGAAAATACTTGTCAAATATTGATAATAATAATTTACAACACTTCATATAATAAAAATTACCTGTATAGAAACCAAAACAAACATGGCACCGGAGAGATCGGGGTAGAGATTAGGTTTAATGTTAGATTTGATCCCAACAGAGCAGTTGGTGCGTTTAACCAGGTTCTCTAGGGGAAAGGGGACGCGAGTTAGAGTCTCTCCGAGGGCTTTTTCTTTATTTCCGGCCAGCACTGTTTACTCACTGCCATATATCAACAGCCTGGCTTAGGGTGTGATTTTAAAAAAAACCCAACTAAACCATTAAAATGAAGGGTAATAGTAGTCAAAAAAGAATAAAACTGGTGTTGTTGCACACATGACTTGACTGGCTTTTCATACAAAGGCTCCGAATATTCACACAAAGGCTCCCAAAAGTATAACTATACAGCGTATTGATATTAACACAATAATGAAGTTAAAAGCCATTAATTTGTTTTTCATTGAGTCATTAACACAATAATGAAGTTAAAAGTCATTAAGTTGTTCTTTATCAGACATTAACACAATAATAAATTTAAAAGTCAGTAATTTGTTCTTTATCAGACATTAACGCAATAATGAAGTTAAAAGCCATTACTTTGTTCTTTATCAGACATTAACACAGTACGTTGTATAGTTATATATCAATAGTTATATATCAATACTATACGTTGTATATCAATACTATACGTTGTATAGTTATATATCAATAATATACGTTGTATATATCAATACTATACGTTGTATAGTTATATATCAATACTATACGTTGTATAGTTATATATCAATAATATACGTTGTATAGTTATATATCAATACTGATCAATACGTTGTATAATTATACTGTATAGTTATACTTTATAGACCAAGGATTACCCGCTTCTCTGTTTTCACCCTACAGGATTATCCTTCCGTAGACCACATCGCCCAAATGGTCCAGAAACACCAAGTCATCGTCATATTCGCTGTGGCCGGTGCAACACACCAACGACTCTACCATCATCTCTCCCAAGGACTGGCGAGTTCGTATGTCAGTGAGTTGGGGATTAACAAATCCACCATAGCCAACATCGTCACAGAGGGATACAAGGTAAGTCTTCCAAACACGGAAATTTCACTATGGACAGAGAAGGTTGGCCCATAAATTTTCTGGGGTCAGCAATTTCCTCAAACAACTCAGATCAAAAACAAAAGCTCTGATGACTCATGTAATCCCGTATTATCAGTTCCGGATTAACTCTGTAGCAAATGTAGCATATTCTACATGCTCCGCAATTTCAAGGTGTGACGACGGTGGAGACCGCGAGATCAAACCGGAGCCCTCTACCCAGCCACAGCCGAAGAGACTTCGTGTGGCCGCGTTGTTAGAACATCCGGGCTCCTCGCCCATGTTTTGCTGCGCCAGACATTTCGCATACGGGCACTTGAATCATTCCTTTGTAGGGTATAAGTGGCCGATTATGAGGAGTGAAAATAATTCGCTTTTGGCTGCAGTCCGAAGAACGTTGTTGGTGTAAAGTGATTCGAGAGAAAACAGTGCGTTTTCCGGTGTCGTGTGGAAGAATTTCCCTCCGAAGAGGTGTCCTATGAAAGAGAATTTGTACACTGCTGTCCTCCCTTTTGAAAGAGACTTTGTGCTCTGCGGTCCCCCCATTTTAAAGAGTCGTTTATACTACACAAGGACCCCGTGCTAAATGCAGTTCCAATTCAGTGATTCTGCACTTGCTCTATTACTATAGTATTATACTGCTATTAACCTTTATGAACGACTGGCTGTTTAAGGTTAGCAAGTTTAGCCAATTATCACCTTTTTATGCTTTGCAATATTTGTGTTGTATAAGGAATATATTTACCTACATTCAGGCGAATAAGTTAGAGAAAGACCACATACACAAAATAAAACGAAGCATAATCCTTGGTTAGAAGGCATTTGGTAAAAATAAAGAGACATATTGAAAAGCAAATTGACAATATGCTTAAAACGTAAAATGAACAATGAGTGCATAATACCAGCTATGGCGTACGGATGCGAAACCTGGAAACTAACAAAGCCGCTCGTAAACAAACTCAGAATCGCACAAAGGGCAATGAAAAGAGCAATGCTAGGAATAACTATTAGAGATAGAAAAAGATCAACATCGAACTGAGAGAGGACCAGGGTGAAGCATATCATACAAGTAATTAAGCAACAACAATAGATATGAGCTGGACACTTAGCAAGAAGAAAGGACAACAGATGGAACAAAAGATTAACCGATTGGTGCCCAAAGGACAGCACACACGATGGGGGGATGGTTCCCAAGACCAGACACAAGATAGAGGGATGAATTAGAAACGTATGCCGGTAAGACATGGCAGATGGTAGGGCAATCATGGTCGTCATGAAAGGAACTGGGAAAGGCCTTTGTCCAACAGTGGACCTACAATAGCTGATGATGATGACGACGATGATGATGGAAATCTTGTTCGTGTGACGCGCATCGCTGTTATTCGTGCTGGTGTGATGATGTTCTTTGGCTATGTCTATTGGTTAAGCAACACGGAATTCTGATCATGTCTTGTGAACTGCTTGTTTTGTTGTGCCGTGAATTTTCTATCATTAACCCTAACAATAACGAATTTAACAACACAGTGTTCTTTGACTATGTCTATTGATTAAGCAACACGGAATTCTGATCATGTCTTGTGGGCTGCTTGTTTTGTTGTGCCGTGTATCTTCTATCATTAACCCTAACAACAACGAATTTAACAACACAGTTTCATATCATTTTTGAACGATATAAAAGCCCTTTCGACCAGTTTTAGAATATGCAGGAACTCCTCTTTCATTCATCGTTGTTTCGTTAAAACGTCGTTGGGGGAAAATACGATAATACAAGGTATGGTAGGTGGAATTGCGAATTAAGTGATTCTTCTGACTAGACATAAGTTAGACGGAAACATCCTACAACACAACAAATTAAATAACCCCTACTTATATAACTGTGTTTTGGAAGGCATTCTGAAGAGCACCTTACTAATGTGCCTAAAGTATACAACGGCTGCATAATACAAGCCATGACTGAAAACCAACTCGGAATAGCACATAGAGCCATGGAAAGAGCAATGCTAAGGATAGCTCTAAGAGATAGAAAAAGATCAACATGGATCAGAGAGAGGACTAGAGTGAAGGATATTATACAACTAATTAACCAGCAAAAATAGAGATGGGCTGGCCACCTAGCAAGAAGAGATGACAATAGATGGGGGAAAAGACTAACCGATTGGTGCCCATGGGACAGTAAACGAAGTAGGAAAATACCAGACACAAGATGGAAGGACGAGATAGAAAAGTTTGCCGGTATGACTTGGCAGAGGTTAGCACAAGATAGGTCGTCATGGAAGGAGATGGGAAAGGCCTTTGTCCAGCAGTGGATTTATAACGGCTGATGATGATGATGAAAACGGTTTCACTTAACGTTGTTTCAGTTAAAGTCGTGGTTTTCAGGAACACGACGTTAATCAGGGTTTTCCTGTACTAAGTGATGAAATTAGTAGTGGAGAGGGTTTGATGAATACGGAACAAGTAAAAAGTAATAAAACTCTTTACAACAAGATGTCCTACTAAATACTAAGGGGTTTGTGTTGTATAGTCCTCTTGGTCCGCAGGGTGGGGTCCCGAACACGAAACTTGCTTTATAAAAATATGAGGATATATATTTATTTCATAAGATACATTGTGTCGTAGCGGAGAATGAAGAGTGGGAGAATGATCATGACTGCCGACAGACTGTTCCCAACAGGGGAACTGGCCCCGTGCTCCCAGGCCCAGCTGCTCTCTGCCTCTCCGGGGGCGTCCTGTGTATCTCTGCTTTTCCTAGGACCTCTGTGTCGCTTTTATCGTGTTCGAATGCCCACGCTGATTTTCCAGCACACCATCTGCAGCCAGGGTCAATATCCTGTTCATGACCTTTCAACACCGGGTCTGTCTTCTGGTTCCTGACACCTTGCAGTTTGGGGTTTTCGTCGATATCCTGTTTAAAACTTTCAACACCTGTGGGAGTCAAATCTGTGACCTCCGCCCATGGCTACCTAAATATCCAACTTTTGAAAATTTAGTTATTAAAATTTACTTCTGTTTTTAAGTATTTTTCTTTATTTCTAGAAACATAATTTTCAAAATGGAGATAACATTTGAAATTCTATGTAAATTAAAAACGAAAATAGATTATTGACGAAGGACAGATAATAAATTGTTCAATTCAATTCATTCACGCGCTTAGAACTTAACCCGCAGTTTTCACTCGAAAATATGGGATCCTAAGCAGTTCGCATATGTGTCAGGTCGGCTCTGGACATGTTATATAGTGTTCTTATAAAGTTTGTTTTAAGGCGGTTTTGTTCTACTTTTTAAGAGACAATCGTTGTCAATAAGACCTAATTGGACGTGCTACCATCAAACCTGGCCCACATCTAATTGCTTATCTGGCCTCGTTTCAGTTAAAAAAAACAACAGGAAACATGAGGGAATCAGAACCAACAATAGGAACCACATGATGTTGTCAACCTTTCATAAACAAAATGAAACAAATCTAACCCCGTCCTTAATTGCCTGATGCTAAAGATCGCCAGTGATCAAAGTTATAGCCGAATCTTCTCAGCTATCCAGCCACTACCTTTTTCTCTCGCCGTATATACAGTGAGTGCAAAATGTATCCGAAACATTAGATTAAAGAAATTACAAAAATCAAAGGATTTTGAAAGAAGATTGAACATAGAAAAAACAAAAATCTTTGGTCCAAATTCTGTCAATTTTGAAGATGTATAAGGATGTTAAAATTAACTTTTTTGAAATGTATCAGATAATTTTGGCACTCACTTTAGAGTCGAAATAAATCTGCTCAGTTGTAATAGTTTGGTAATGATTCGAACATCTTACCATATTTGGGCTTTACATGTGATTGTACGTTTGTTCTGTATATGAAGTAAACTTTAAGTTTTATTAATTAAGTAAGGTTATTTTAATCTGGCTCAGGACAAAAATGGAAAGATTTTGTTCCGCCATTTCTCCGAGTAGGGATGATCCGCATGTTTTGAAAATCAGAATACTAAATCCTAGCTTTTATCAGGGCTCGAACACCGACCACTGACACCGGTAGAGAATACGCAACTAACTTTCACCAAGAAAGCCCAAATTCTAAGTATACTTTAACAAGAGATTGGGTTTTATGACTGACAAAGTAAGATTTCAAAAAGAATTGCAAAATCCGTGGAAATTCTACGATCGCTGTTTTTATAGCATTAACCAATTATCTTCAAAAACGTACAGTGTTTTGTTAGAACCAAAACTGTTCACCGATTAACATAGGTTTGTTCAGTTAAGCGGTTGTGTATTTGTCACATGTATAAACTGCAAAAATACAGCTAGAAGGCTGAAATGTTAACCATTTACTATTTATTATGTCTAGAAAAAACATTTTTTTTGTTTTTGAAAATTAACCTCCAATATGATTTTAGTCCGGCGTTCAATTTACAATGTAAGTTTATGCTTAATGTGTCCCTTAGTGTGTGTCCGACAGTGTTGACGCTTGTTTTTTTGTTGAAAATTCAGACTTTTTAGCGATCACTTCCCAACAAAAGCCAAAAGGCATTGATCACCCAATTTTTCCATTTTTCTTAATTGATCAACCCGCCACATGGCATGTTGCCAAAAGACGTGACGATTTCTAACCAGACCAGCTTTCTATGTTTTATTTATTTTTTATTTTTTTCTTCAGAATATTACGTCGACTGTGGAAATGAAAGCTGATAACGACAACTTCCGGGTGGAATTCTTCACAAACTGCACGTGAGACTCTTTCAATCAACACGTCCAATGCTACTCGTTTTCTACAGTTATATTTATAGCTATTATGCTACCTATTTCCTTGAGACCACCGATGAGACGGGAAACTGGGTCATATTTATGGAAGTAAGGTACTGCTAGAAAAACGAAAATCTTCGTATTTAGCAGTTGTGAGCCAGAAATACTATCTATAGCATCATCGTTTCGTTTATTTTTCAACTCTCATAACAATCTATTTAAAGATATGTTGTATAGTTTCGAGAAGGGTCATTAACATTCAAATAGTTCTTCGGACGATTGAAATCCTTCTTGTCGTTTGTGTTGTTAACACAACGTTTCAGCCTATCCATTCTTCAGACTTCCTCAGTTGTAATATCCGAATGCGATGGGAGTGAACAGAGGTTTTTAATCCATTTAAAGTTGGGAACTTCACTGGTAGTCCATGGGTCGGGATCCCAAATTTGGTGTATTGGTACACTTGGGGTACTAAATGCCTTTTGGTTTTGTACATGTCTGCAGAGTGTGAAAATGGTTGATGGAACATTGGGTCGCCAAGCTGAAATGAGTAATTAAAGTTTGATGGAACTGGTCATCTAATCATCAAGTGGATGATGGGAGCCCCAGCTTCAGTTGTTGTTCTCGCGTTCCTCTCCTGCAAGTGCAGGCGTGTTTGCCAAGCCCCAGATTGGACGTGACTTGGAAATGGACTAACGTATGCCTGTTATCTTCAAGACTGCCCCAATATGAAGCCAGGAGTTGGTTAGCAGAATAAGCAAGATGTTTTTGATAAGGACATATAGATAAAGTATATTTTGTGTGGACATTGGAGATAATTGTTTATTGAAAGGGAATACTCGGAATTAATGCTTTTCTCCTTTTGTTTATTTTGGAGAAAATACATGGATTTGACTTCAAATTATGTAATTTTGGACATTATTTACACCCCCTAAAGACTTGGTTGTTTATATGCTAGCAACGTTTTGGCTGCTGTACCCACCAGACTTCTTCAGGTGTTTGTTGTATTCGGTAATATCGAGCTGAGCCTCCCATTCAATGCACCGGGGTAGACTGTTCTCATCGAACCATCTATGCCCGAGGGTATCTTGTGTTAGACCATCTTGTTTCAGTGCCTCTTTTTAAAGACTTTGGAGATTCTTGAAAACCTCGAATGAGAATTTCAACAAAACAGTTGAAGTGGTCATAAAGAATTAATTTTGTGTCTTTCGGCCGCCATATTAGAAATACCAGTTCAACTTTAGTTTTAAAGTGTGACGGGCGGAAGTGTGACGAACGGAAGTGTGCAGATACGTGGCTTATTATAATAATTCATTGCTACTTTTTTGTGTTTTTTTTTCAAGTGGAAAGTGGATCAAGTCAAAGATATGCAGAACAAAAATTGGAGAAGCTGTAAGTTGTTTTTCATCTTCTTTTTCTTTATGTGAGATCCCCAGAACCAAAGCCCTGTCGGCTGGGGCCTAGAATACGCCGACTGCATACACTACTTTGGTGAAAGAACAGGTGGCCCCTGTTTGGGTGGGGGCTTACCCCTCTGCATGGAGTTTTTAAATAGAGTCTTGCGACTTTGATGAAAGTTTGTTTTATTTTTAATTAGAGTCTTGCGACTTTGGTGAAAGGAGATCTTTTAAAACTGGTCTTGCCACTTCGGTGAAAAAACAGGTAGCCCCTGTGTGTTTTTTCTTTTTTTTTGGGGGGGGTGGGGCTCTTACCCCTCTGCAGGGGATGCAGTCGGCGTATTCTAGGCCCCTAGGCTGCTCAATGAATTTCATGAAGGTCGTTGGTCAGCAATTCTGGTCATCAGGGCTTCATGGGCTACGGTCACTAGGAGAGAAAACCATAGAAATGATCCTAGCTGGGAAGGACACTGAGAAAGGTATGAGGGCTCACAAAATTACCTTTCAAGCCATGTGGGGGATCCTCATGCTACAGTTTCTAGATGGGCACAACAAAGATCATTGATAACACATACACAAAACTAGAAAGCACTGAGAGAGCGCATATCTCTGCCAACCCCAGTGTCAATAAAGCTGAATAAAAAAACTGTTCACAGTTAGGATTCAGGGAAGGTAAATGTAAATAATTTCTGGATCCGCACCAAAGTTTAATCGATTCTTCCTTAGATCTACCCATCGACAAAATGTCATTGGAATTCATTTTGAAGATATTGTATGGACAAACATGAGCGAATACATAAATGTATGAACAAAATGAAAATTATTCTCTCAATCAAAAGCAAATTCCTGAATCAAATTCAACCAAATCGTCCTTACCACTTGTCCTGCCCTTCCAGAAGATTTCATTGAAATTCATTGAGAACTTTTGGAGATATTGTGTGGACAAATAGCATGGATACATGCGGGGTAACTATGAAAGCTTCCTGGATCCGCCCCAAAATTCAACCGCGTATTCTTTCCACAAGGTTTCATTGCAATCCATTGAGAACCTTTGGAGATATTTTGTGGTGTGGATATATAGCCACGATGAAGAAAGAAGAAGGCATTCCTGGATCCGCCTACCCTTCCACAAAATCTAATTGAAATTCATTGATATACTATGTAAACAAACAGACAACACATTAGTGTTTATTTGAATGAATTGGTACAATCTCTTTGTTTGAGGATCCTTCATCCAATCAGGCTAGAGCTCTAATCTGCATTAATAATAAAGAATACAATTACTCTGCAACGATAATAAGAAGTATGTTTATTACAGAAGATATAACAAAAAAAGTAGTTCTCAGCTGATGAGAAGAAGAAGAAAGAATGCATTTAAAGAGTTCGTATATTACTTAGTAAAGTGTTTGTCCTTAGTTTGTTGAAGATGTTAATGAAGAGAGTGTGTGTATGTATGAATGTGTACGTACATAATCAAAGTTGAGAGGCGCGTTTCTGTGTAAGAGATCATAGTTTTGTTAGGCAAAGATGAAATGTAAGGTGACAAGAATACAAGGTTTTGCCAGACTTGTTGTCTACAAAGGGTATCATGTTGCGAGTCAAGTACATTATTGTCATGTGCTGAAAATTGATTATCTAAAAGCACTAGCAGACAAGATAACTCACAGTAAAAATTTAGATTTTCTTAGGAAAATTGTGTGTCAAGTGTTTTCACTTGTTGTCCGGAGTGCAAAAATACGTATCTGTCCGTTACATATCCACCATTGAATCCCAAAGTGCAACCACTGACCAAACTCCGATCTTTCCTACAGGTAGACTTCCAGGCTAATATCACGGCTCCAGAATGCTCCAAAGGAAAACAATCGGAAAATTATATCATCAAAATTCATCCAATCAACTCCGATGTTCAACTTGAAATTGAAGTCGAACTAATTTGCAAATGTGATTGCAAAGAGAAGGTATTCATTTCTTTTGTTATTTACATCTAAATTTAATAATCTTACACATATTAATAATTACTGGTCTGTTTTTATTTATGTATCTGTTTTCTGTTTCGCTGAAAGAAACTGATATATAAAATTAAGTGGAACGGCCGCGATTTGAAATCTGAAGATGACCATAGCAGCCTTTTGACTTACCAAGTTGAAACTCTAAGCACGCATATATATATATA
>VCCN01002036.1:5196453-5207424 GCA_006491835.1 Architeuthis dux
TCTCTCTCTCTATATATATATATATATATATATTCTCATCGTTTTCATTAAGAACATAAATTGTACTCATTCAGCGCGAGTTTAGTGATTTGAGGAAGAGAATGCGCACACGCACTCGCGCGTGTGTGTGTGTGTGGAGACAAGGACAGAGTCATGTCATGTCATGTTCACTCTCTCCACTATTTTTTCTCTCTCCGTCTTCTCTCCCTCCCATTTATTCTCTCTCCCTTCTATCTCCCTTCTATTTTTCTTTCCCTTCCATATCTCTCACTCTCATTTTCTCTCTCTCTCCCTCTCTCTATATATATATTTTTTTCTTTCTCTTTCTTTTCTGTCACTCCCATTCTTTCTATCACCCTCTCCTTTATTTTTGAATGAAAATCACTGTTTCTTTCTTCCTTCTTTGTTTCTTTTTCATTTGTAAATTGAAATTCTCAAATCTATTTTTCTTTCTCTTCCTTTTCTGTCACTCTTTCTTTCTTCTTTCTTTCTTTCTTTCTTTTTCATTTGTAATTTGAAATTCTTAAATCTCTCTGTGTCGCAAAAACAATGAATCATTCTGCAAAATCGGACGTTGTTATCACTTCCTATCCAACCCAAATTTGGTTCCATTAGAAACAGTTTCTGTTCTATTTTTACACAAGAAATATATACGACACATCAGAGACCAGTGTTTTCAACTCGTTTTAAATCTTTCCATACAAAATTGAGACAAAATTCATATAAACATCTACATTCCTGAAAATTATCTAAAAATCATCTGTGTTTTGTCTATTTTAGCCTTTATGTAGTTAGTTCGTATTGCCTTATTCTGGGTCGCTATTCGGTTTCTCTCTTTGTTTCCTTTGCGTAGCCATGTCCATGTTGTCTGATCAGCAATATCTTTGGTGTGTTGGATATTTAGGCAGCCAGGGGCGGAGGTCACACATTTGACACCGACAGGTGTTGAAAGTTATAAACAGGATATCGACAAAACCCCCAAACTGCAAGGTGTCAGGAACCGGAAGACAGACCAGTTGTTTAAAAGTCATACTGCAGATGGCGGGCTGAAAAATCAGCGTGGATGTTTGAACCCGATAAAAGCAACACAGAGGCCCTCAGAAAAGCAAAGAGACACAGGGCGCCTTCAGAGAGTCAGAGAGCAGCTGGGCCTGAGAGCACGGCGCCAGTTCCCTGTTGGGAACAGTCTGTCGGCTCGCATTATCTCTCTCCCACTCTTCATTCTTCGCCACGACACAATGTAGCTCATGAAATAAAAAATATCATCATCATCATCCGTTATAAGTTCACTGCTGGACAAAGGCCTTTCCCATATCCTTCCATGACGACCTACACTGTGCTAACCTCTGCCACGTCTTACAGGCAAACCTTTCTATCTCGTCCCTCCATCTTGTGTCTGGTCTTTTCCTACTGTGTTTGTTGTCCCATGGGCACCAATCGGTTAGTCTTTTCCCCCATCTATTGTCATCTCTTCTTGCTAGGTGACCAGCCCATCTCCACTTTTGCTGCTTAATTATTTGTATAATATCCCTCACTCTAGTCCTTCCTCTGGTCCATGTTGATCTTTTTCTGTCTCTTAGAGTCATCCCTAACATTTATCTTTCCATGGCTCTCTGTGCTATCCTGAGTTGCCTTTCAGCTCGTTTTGTCCATGCTTTGTACTCGTCATGGCTGGTATTATGCAGCCGTTGTACACTTTACACTTTAAACACATTGGTAAGAGAGCACCTTACCAATAACAAATATATCCTCATATTTTTATAAACCAAGTTTCGAGTCTTCCTTTTTCTCCAAGTTCAGGATTTTCCTCCCGCGGACCAAGAGAACTATACTACACGTGTAGTTGTTTTTCTTCCCACTTTTGGATTCTTGTTTTGGCATTGCCTGGCTTTCTAGTCTCCTTGTTAGTTTCATTGCTGTTTCTGCTGTAATTAATATTTCTTTACTCTGTCTAGTATAATCTTCTAGACCTTGATTTGCAATGTCAACACAATCCTCAATGCTACTACTAAGTCCACTACCTCCCTCTTTTCTTATTACATATAATCTGTCGACATCATCTCTCGGGTGCAAGACTTTATGCATTGCCATCAGTTGTCTTGTTCTGTAGTCCAAATTTCTGAGTTCTTCCCTTGTCCAGTTTTAAAAGGGTCCGGAGTATCTCACGATGAAAACTTCCCGTGTATTTATGCTTTTGCATGGTGAACTTGGTGATGATCGAACTCATTAGTAATAATCTGCAAGACCGACCTGTTCACTGTCGCTCTGCGGTTGGCACCCTAGTAAACTTTGCTTTGCCTTCCGAAATCTTTTATTTTCTCAGTACCTTTTGATGAATTTTTATTTATACAGTGCATTGTTATTTTATTCATTTGTATCTTTACAGCAAGGGTATCTGTTGGTCATCGCTAGGGATCAAGTGACAGCAAGTATAATCAAATCCCAAGCACTCTCCTCAGTATTCTGGCCAAACTCAACAGTGCCAGCGTCTGCGTCCTGTCAATTCTTCTCCGGATCTCGAACTGTTCCAATCCCTTTGCCATATTCTTTAAGACTTTTCCCCCCAGTGTTCCAGTGATTATTGGTACAACCGTTACGCTAACAAACCGCAATTTCCGCAGCTCACGAATAAGGTCTTGGTATTTGCTAATTTTCTCACTCTATTTCAGTTTTCATTCTGTGATCCACTGAAAATCTTTCAATCACACTTTGATCGAATTTCCCGTTTCTTGTCTACAACAAATAGATCCTATCTCCTGGCCTTGATAGAGTGACAGTACTAATAGACCACACACAAAGCTCTTACATTTAAAAGTAAATTTAGTCATTCAATAGAAACCATCAAATGACCAACGTCTTTTGGCAGCATGCCGTGTTGGGGGTGATTAAAACTTTGGAAAAGGAGGTGATCAATGAATAAGTTACTTCTCTCGGCGTTTGGGCAGTAATCACTAAAAAAAGTCTGAATTTTCAACAAAAAAACAAGCGGACACAAACTAAGCGATCTATATAGCATAAACGTACATTGTAAATTGAACCCCCACCCCTCACTAAAAACCTATTGGGGAGGGTAAAAACAAAAAAATAATTTTTCTATACATAAATTGTTGAAATTCTCAGCACTCTAGTTCCATTGGTGCGGCCTATACGCGTCATATATACATACATATATAGCCAGCCAGCCGGGCCGCCTCAAAAACTGAAGAAACTTATTTTGACAGTTTTGGTGCTCACTCAAACTAGTCACAGCTTCCCCCGAAATGGTTTTCCGAAATTTAGATTTGATAAATAAAGAAATGAAAATTGATGATTAATATCTGAGTCACTTCTCATTTGCTGATGACATCATCATTTTTGCTGAAAACTTTCAGGATCTCCAAACAAAGAACTTCTGTCTAGGAATGGTAATCCTACTCCACAAGAAAGGAGATAAGCACGATCTTGGCAACTATCACCCTATTACACTATTATCTAGCATATATAAACTATTCACAAAAATACTCACAAACAGATTAACATGCGCTCTAGACGAAAGTCAACCACGCGAATAGGCAGGCTTCTCAACAATAAATCACCTACATGCAATAAGCCAAATAATCGAAACGTCCCTAGAATACAACAAACCACTCTGTTTGGCCTTTGTAGATTATGAGAAAGCATTTGACTTGGTATAACACACGGCAGTCTTCAACGCAATGCGAGAACAAGGTGTTAACGTAAAAAATTAAAGAAAAGTAGGCTTAAAGATGAACAGAACAAAGACAAAAGTAATGTTCAACGATAAAGTCCCCCAAAACGTCATAAAGATAGAAGGAGAGGCTTTAGAAGAGGTTGATGAATACATCTACCTAGGACATGTAATAAAGTTAGAGATAAGATCAGAGGGAGGACTAGAGTGAATGATATTATACAAATAATTAAGCAGCAAAAATGGAGATTTAATACACATACTTAATTCATATTGATTTTTAGTTCAATCTTGGTGTTTAAGCATTTATACTCCTTGAATACGTTTGTATCCTATGGCGGGAAAGGAGTTAAAAAAGTTGTCTTTCTCCCCCCCCCCCCCATCTATTGTCATCTCTTCTTTATATGTGACCAGCCCATCTCCATTTTTGCTGATTAATTATTTGTATAATATCATTCACTCTAGTCCTCCCTCTGGTCCATGTTGATCTTTTTCTATCTTTTAGAATTATCCCTAGCATGGCTCTTTCCATGGCTCTCTGTGCTATTCAAAGTTGGTTTTCAGCTCGTTTTGTTGTATACTTTACGCTTTAATCACATTGGCAAGGTGCTCTTCAGAATGTCTCTGTTCATACCAAATAGAAGGGACAGACAGACGGACAGATTCGAGTGATTCCCAACTTTGGGATGAATAAGAATTTTATCAACGCTGTTTTCTGAGAAACCTTTATATCATGTGCCGTGTTGTCAAATAGTTGAAGACGTTTTTGGCCAAAGATTTGTAAACACCAAGATTGAACTAAAAATCAATACGAATTACGTACAATCAAAGTATATATTCTGTATGCGCTTCCATAATGCGAAATGGGCAGTAATGGGATTCAAGGGATTCGTACCGGTTCGTGCGAACCGGTACGAATATAACCGCCGTAAAATACACAATGTGGACCACAATTTTCCTTAGGATGTCCTCTTTCAGAAAAAAAGCCTTGATCTTGTTGACAGTGTCATGCTCTTTCTTGACAGCATTTGCTTTACCTCATGGTGTTCTTGTGGTTTATGAGCAGTGACAACAAATTGCCCTTTAAACTTTGTTGAGAGGCGTGACATCTCTGGTGTGGCCAGAAAGAACCGCCGTGGTGCTTTGGCATTGTAATACTAACAATGACCCCCTCTCATCCCTGCTAGACCTCATTAGCAATAAGTAGATTTTATAAGAACTTAAAAATACACTAGTACGACAGGAAAGTAGAAACAGAAAAAGCAAATAATTTTGTTAATTATTAAAATAATGTTTCCAAAAACACGATGTTCTAAAATTAGAATTCAAATCACGAGAAGGGTCGTAATTGTAACTAAAAATCTAACACAAACAGGAAACTTAGTGATGTTGAAATTGGTTAGGAAAACACCAGATGTCCAAAAACAATGGTCCTTTTGTCAACTCGGTAAGTTCGTAGGAAGTACTTGTGAAGTACTTGTGACTTGGCTTTCCCAGGTTCAGATCAAGAAATGTGATTCCAAGCCATGATGGACAGAAAACAGGGTTTGAGCACTTGACAACTCCCTGGTTTCGTTCCAGGAAGGGCTGCTAACGCTTAAACAGGATATCGTATGTGATGATAAGTTTGGCTGTGGCCACCCCTTCCTCAACCCTGTGTCCAGGGATTAACTATAAATTCCGGCATAGAACTTAAAACTCGAGAAACTGATCACAACAATGTACATAAATTCATGATCACCAATGACATCTGTTTCGTTTATCCTAACCTGTCCACATTGTACCACATTTTTCTGACCTTGCCAATAACTAGCCGAGTTGCAGAACGATCCTTTAGCCGGCTCAAGCATATGAAGTCGTACCTTCGTTCTACAATGGACAGGGGTAGATTCTCAGGATTAGCTTTGCTCTTCATTGGAAGAGAGTAGGCTATTGAGATGAATTATAATTAAGTAATAGATAACTTTGCAAGAATAAAGCCTAGATGACAGAGGCTGTTGTAGTTGCTTCATACATTTTTCATATTGCTTCGTTTTGTTTTCATTTTACGTTTAAAATGTGAAATAATTAAATAACGCATTTTTTTAATGTTTTGAATACGTTATAGATTCATAAGCTTACTGTAAAATAGGTACCTCTATGCACTTTCGACAAAGATTCTAAAACGTATTGCAATAATATAAATATTTTCAATTTTAGCATAGAGTTAGTCGTAAAAAATTACTTGCGTATTTGTTTCGATTAATAATACAAAAAACTAGGGGCTAACAAGTTACTGCGTCCCGGCCCTCAATACATTTTAAATAAATATCTGTATCTAATTAAAGAATTGAAATAATTCTATTAAAAATCTCCCGAACATTATATTTTGTAAAACTTTACATTTCTCGATTATTAAAACTCAACCAAAGTTTTTTAATAACAACGTTTTAGAAGTAATCATGGAGAATAAAGAAATTTAAAATATTACATTTTTTGTAAAAGAAAACTTTAAAAAATTAATTTTTGAGCAAATATTTAATGTTTTTGCACAACAATATATTCAAAAAAGAATCCCGGAAGAAAAGTCACGAGAAGAAAAGTCACAGAACAAAACTCACAATGTAGCGTTAACCTGAGCTACCTAAAAAACGTAATAGGAAGTAAAGTCACAACTAAATAGGTAATCAAAACATTTTAAGGGTGGGGGCGCCAAAATTATCTTTGCCCCCAGGCGCTGAGAACCCTTCCTACGCCACTGCCATCAGGTCACAAGCACTTCTTTAGATTACATCGCTTGTTGAACAGCTTTACAACTTCCGTGTCAATGAAGATGATCGACTGACTGACAGGCTAAGATACCGAAAAACTTCCACCATCTCTCGTTTCCTCCCACTCCTTCTATATACAGGGTGTCCCATAAGCAACATACAATTTGTCCCAAAAGTTCTATGTAAGGGAAGCAACTATTTAATAGTTGCTTTTAATAGTAATTTAATAATAATTCAATAGTTACTTCCCTTAGAACTGGCATTAATTTTGGGACAATATATCTGAAAATGCAAGGGAGAGAACTCACGCATCTAAGGTCTGACTTTCAGGCTTGTTCCTCTTCTAGACGTATAAGCAATGTTGACTGACAGGAGAGGTCAGGTCAGTTAGTTTTAGTACCGACCTGCCCTCTCACCCTAATAGGTGTGCACGGGATTTAAGTAATCCCCTGGGGCAGGGGAGGGGGCAGGAACGGCTAAAAGTCTATAAATTATGTCCTGACAAAATATCACAAATCGACCATAAATCGATCTGGAGGTTTTATTAAAGCGAGAAAAAAAATTATATAAAAACAACAGATTTCTTATGTATATCTCAGCCTTTCAGGGGCTCAAGGTCGTCACCCCCCTCTCTCTCTCTCTCTCTCTCTCTCTCTCCACCACCCCCTTTTTTTCTCTTTGTCATTAACAACAAATTTCGGATGTCAGGAAACCCAAGGTCGCTCTCCAAAAACAACAGAGCTCATAGCTTAGCAGGGTTATCAGTATCTAAAATGGAGTTAAAGACATCTAGAGACATCTAGATTCTCCTAAAGCCTAGGTATTATCAATAAATTAAACGTGACTTTAATCGTCAACATTTACTTTGTTAAAATACTAGCAGGTTACCCGGCGTTGCCCGGGAGGAAATAACTTCAAGTATAAAAATACAGGAAAACAAAGGATGTTTTATAGAGATTTCATAAAAGGGAAGAATTATATTCCCCCTCGATTCTGACTCCTAAAAGGCAAAAGAAACTTCCCCATGAATTTCGACGATTAAAAGATTACACCCCTCCCCGATTTAGACCACTAAAAGAGGGGGCAATTCCCCCTGATTTTGATCCTTATAGGGGAAAGGTTCCCCCCATGGAAAAAAGAGTATCCCTCGCAATTTTGACTCCTAAAAGGAGAAAAAAAATCCCCCCCAAGCGCCAACCCGATTCTGAGTCTCCCTCTATTTTGAGCCCTATTAGGAGGGGGTGTTTCTCGTCAGTTTAAACCCCTAAAAGAGAAAGTTTGCCTCGATTTTTACTGTTAGCGAGATTACCTTTTCTCTCTACCGCACATAAAAACATTCTTTCTCTCTCGTAGATATAAACGTTCTCTCTCTCTCTCTCTCTCTCTCTCTCTCTCTCTCTCTCTCTCTCTCTCTCTCTCTCTCTCTTAAACTTTCTCTCTCTTTCTCACTAAATGTAAACATTTTCATTCCATTTAGGTACCAGGGTATTTAAAAATACCTCGAGGAGCTGAACGCCCCTGCCTTGCACAGTTCCAGGTCACCTTTGGCAAGGTGCAGCACCTCTGGCATCTCGGGGGAGGGGGTCTACAACACAAAAACGATCGACGGGGGATTAGGCGGGATAATTGCTGTAAAAAAGGGATTAATAAAATAGGTTGAAAACAGTGTTTAATTTAATTTGTTTTTAAAAGGTGATATTTGTGACTTTTAGAGGTTTTTGTTACGATCTCGGAATAATCGATTTAAAAAAATAACCTTTCACCAAAGTCACAAGAAAAAAACCCCAAAAACATGAGTTTCAGAATTTTAAACTGATTTCCCGTTAAGGTTCATATCGAACCTTCAATCAACAGTTTCTTACTCGAAACTCCAGACAGTTTTTTGGTCAAAGAAGAAGAAATGATAAAATGCATCACGGTCAAGGTCAAGATAAGTAGATATATATAATTTGTGTGAATTATTGGTTTTCGTAATACTAGACTGACTACGGTGATAGGTCTTATTTCTGGTTTGAAAGCTCTGCGAATAATATCGTGATAGTCTGTAGGTTTTCTTTCTATTAACAATCAAAGACCTTAATTACTTCAGGACTAAAAATACTTACATTGCATTCAAAATAGATCGGGTTTATATCTATTTATATAAAAAATAATCTATACACGCCCACGAACAGTGGGATAGGTCGGACATTGCATTTCCTGAAAAAAGTATGGGACCTAGGGCCGCGAGATCCGAGAGTTTGTTTACATCGTCCATGAGGAATTTCAAAACAACAATCCCAGAGTAAGAATTTGTTTTTTTAGGTTCCTTTTTGGGGAGTGTATAGCGTAAGCTCTACCTACATGAATATGGCAAGCAGTGATTTATATATTATTATGCTGAATCTGTGTTACATGTCGAAGATATTGGTGTTGAAAGTGAATGTTAAACTCTGTTGTGTGAACTTTGAGGGTAGCCATTATTTTATCATATTGTGTGGGGATAGGTCGGATAGTCAAGCACAGGGATAGTTCGTCAGTGTCCGTACCATCCCCCCACTATTACAAAGTTATGACCTTTATAAAATGATAACACCACTTCCTTTAAGTAATTATATTATCAACTCAAAGTGAAACACAACTCCTAATAGCCATCAGAGAATATATATTTATATATTTTTATGTATTTATCTGTACTGTATATGAGAGAAATAGGGAAATAGATAGGCCTAGATAAAACGAGAATTTAAGTTTTTTGTTTGTAATCTGAAATAGATGACTGAAATTGAGAAGCAAAGTCAATAGTTTCTTTTGTAATCTGTAAAGCCCGTTAGAGTTAGAGAGACAGACAGACAGACAGACAGGCAAAGAGACAGAGAGAGAGAAAGAAAACAAAGAGAAAGAGGAGGAGAAAGAAACAGAAGAGGAGGATAAGAGAGAGAGAGAGAGAGATAGGGGAGAGAGGTGGGAGAGAACTATAGTAGAGCGCATTTGTGAGAATTGCAGTGAATCTGAGAGAGGGGGGACAGAGGAAAAAGGTAATCTCGCTAACAGTCAAAATCGAGGAAAACTTTCTCTTTTGGGGGTCTAAACTGATGGGAAACATCCCATCCTAATAGGGGTCAAAATAGAGGGAGACCCTGTTTTCCGTTTGAGAAATGAGGGCAATTATGCATCATATTGAAGCAAAAAGAAAGAGGCTAAGCCAATTATCCATAATTCTGAAGATGCTTATTTCAGTTTTAAAAGATTATATTTCTAACAAATATGATGAGATT
Organism: Architeuthis dux; assembly: GCA_006491835.1. Classification (NCBI taxonomy): domain Eukaryota; kingdom Metazoa; phylum Mollusca; class Cephalopoda; order Oegopsida; family Architeuthidae; genus Architeuthis; species Architeuthis dux. The sequence continues at coordinate 5,206,149 of VCCN01002036.1, forward strand.
CCTTTGTATTGAAGTTTATTTTTGTACTTTAGAATAATAAAATGTCTTTGAAATAATTAAATTTATGTTTTTAGCCAATCCAACTCACTTAATTTCAAGAATATGTGTAATGAAATACACTCTAGTTGTGTGTTCGTGTGTTCGCTTATTGGAAGGTTTGAATTTGGGGTGATAGTATTGGCACTTACACCAAAATGCTATATCATGTTCTCTAGGATTTGGGTCAAACGGTTGACCGGGTCACACGGAAGTCACAACAAAGAAAACGCGTTCGACCAACCAGAGTGGTTTAAGGGTGTCCGTGATTTCAAATCGGCCGGAAATTAGCATCAGTGGGGAACAGAGAGCGAATGGGTCTCCCTACCCGCTTCTCCCTACCCGCCAGGGTTAGGAAGAGAGTCATTAGAATTTTAACCGAAACAGAATTCAATACACCTGATGGCCCGCGAACCGGCCTGGCATCGAAGCTATCAACGGGAATAAAACGAACTCATATTTTCAATTGAAAATAATGAATTGTGTCGTTTTTCTATCCAGTCATGTGGGAGAGCCCTTTCTCTGGTATGGACGAACATGTTTTATTTCCCTCCACAGAATATTTCAGCCCCGTAAATGTACAACCAAACGACGAGACGTCTCACATCGGCGACAAGAAATACCGGCATCATTCTACATGTGCCAATTAATACATGTGGCTGAACTATCTCACCCCTCTGACCGAAGTATCGCCACTAGAAGGGATAGTTTGAATGATTTACAAACTTGTGTTTTGTTAACTGTATCTTAAAATTGAAAGGAGCTAAGGATTTGATACTATCTGTCTGAAAAGCCAAATGATAAGGCTACATTTTAACATCAACACAATTACACTACTGCTTAAACCTGATTTTTAAAAATATTTTTAAAAAGCTGCCGAAGTATCACCGTCCTCTCCTACCGTTACTTTTTTTTTTTAATTATCCCCTACAAATTTAAATATATCCGTGAATTTTATTTCACGGGTAATAACTAGTATATTAAATATTTGAAAACAAAAATAAATAGTTTAATCAATCAACGTTTGTGGTCCGATCTGTTTTTCAGAAAATATGCCCTCCAAAAATATCTAAACATCTTAATTCCAAAGCGCAAAATCTGTCAAAATGTGTAGATCATGTCCGTTCGACCGGGCAAAAATTTCTGCTTTGCTTCTTTTTTTTTTACTCTCTACATTGCATAAATTGTTGCCGTGCAACCCACCCCCATGATTCTACTTTTAAGGTACCAAAATGTTCCT
>VCCN01002036.1:5292018-5304518 GCA_006491835.1 Architeuthis dux
TTTTTTTTTTTTTTTTTTTCCTTTTCTTTTTTTTTCCTTTTTAAAAAGAAAAGTATTTTCATTTTTCAGGTTCTCAAAAATGACAGTAGGAATATTGCTTAAGGGAGAATTAAGTCAGATATTCTCCTCCTCTCCCCCCTCCTCCTCCTGTCAATACAAAATATTCTCCTCCCCCCTCCTCCTCTTGTCAATACAAGATATTCTTCTCCTCTCCCCATCCTCCTCCTCCTCCTCCTCCCCCTGTCAATACAAAATAAATCCCTGAATGCAATAAGGACAATGTCTAGAACTACATGAAACCACCAACCAAAACTCTCCTCCACTGGTCAACATAGATTCCTTCCGTTTTTAAGTGATGTATGTGTCATGTGTACAGGCCACACCAATGGAGCTAGAGGGCTGAAAATTTAAACATTTACTTTTTTAAAAAGATTTTTTTATTGTTATTGAAAATTCAGACTTTTAGGTGATAACCAGCCAATAATTTATTACCTCTAACACGACATGCTGCCAAAAGATTTTGGTCACCTGACAGTTTCTATTGAGTGATTAACCATAATCTTTTTCTCTTCTGATAATTGTCAAATTAATGAAGTCCATTTCCCCCCCCCATTTTTTTTAGTTTCAAAATCAGTTAAAATTAGCATTTTTGTATTCATTATATAAACTGCCAATCTCTCTTAGTGTAATTTATTTCCAGTATATTAAAATAGATTGTCTGAAAAGAATTTATTTAAAGATTTGAACTTGCTAGTTTGTGTTGTGGGTGTCAAGTTCACGTGCAATCTCAAAATGCTGGTCGTTATTATTATAAGATTAATCTTAGTTGGGCTGTGAGCATCTGGCTTTTTACAAGTTTCTTTGTGGATATTTTATTTGTATGTATGTTGTTCTGACAGAATTTATGAAAAACTTTATTTACATTGTGTTCATCTGTGTTTGTTTAATGGACAGACATGCATGTCTGTTATCAGACACTGCTTGTCCTGTTGGCTAATCTGCTCTGCTCTTCTTGGCCGGCTTGGCTCCCAACCCCTGTCTCTGTTTAGCAGTCTTCTTGTTGTATTGATGTATTGATTATAAACAGTGAATACTACTAGTGGCCATCGCTACAACTGTTATTAGGCCTAGTATAATTACAGCTCTTGTACAGACTGATCTAACAACAGAGGACTCTGAACTAAAGGAGGTTTGTTATTCTATGAATTTTGCACAAGAAAACAAACAATGGAAAAGATACCTTACTACAGCAATACCTTGATTAGTGCTGGTTTTGATATATATATAGTATGGTTAAGGTATTGCTATACAAGTTAATGTAACTAAGTATAATCTTGAAAAAAAACACATTAAATTATATTAAGACCTTGAACAGTGCGGTTTTGAACGGTATCAACAATTTTGGAACGAATTAACTGCACTAATCAAGGTATACCTGTAGTTTTTTTAGTTGTTTTTTTTAAGTAGTTCATTTTTTGTAGGAATTGTTTAGTTCTGATTTTCTCCATTAACCACATCTCTTCCTCTCCAAATCGAGTGATTGTTTATTTATGGGATTTAAAACTTATATCTAATGCTCAAATCTGTGGGTGTGTAAATCTTGCCAATTTTGTGATCTACAACACGTGGCCTTTGTCATAGGACTTTTATGTATCGATCTTCAATTATTAAAGTATTTTCAGGTTTGTTTCTTGTCCTACTTCTGCAAGGGTTTGCATCATCTTCCCTACACCCTGCGAGAAAGATTGGTTGGTCCCGCCAGGGCTGGGAAATACAGGTCCCATTTTAAACTGCTCTTTAAGTATTTTTGTAATCCGCACTAAGTGTATATGATTTATGTATGGGTACGTGTAATGTACTTACAAGTAACAGAATAGAATAAAAGAACTGGAACAAGGCCCAGCTATTGTGAGCACTGTAACTTTGCATTGCCCCCATTTGCTACACCTCTTGAGTAGGCCCCCTCATTATCGTAGGCCCCTGCCAACTGGTCCACCTGCACTTTGTGTCTGGTCTTTCCTACTTCGGTTACTGTCCCATGGATACCAATCGGTTAATCTTTTCCTACATCTATTATCATCTCTTCTTGCTAGGTGGCCAGCCCATCTCCATTTTTGCTGTTTAGTTGTATAATATCCTTCACTCTAGTCCTTTCTCTGATCCATGTTGATCTTTTTCTATCGCTTCTCTTATCTAGCATTGCTCTTTCCATGGCTCTCTGGCGCTATTCTGAGTTGGTTTTCAGCTCGTTTGGTTAATTTCCATGTTTCGCATCCATAAGTCATGGCTGGTATTATGCAGACGTTGTATACTTTACGCTTTAGGCACATTGGCAAGGTGCTCTTCAGAATGTCTCTATTCATACCAAATGCTTTCCAACCTATCGTTATGCGTCGTTTTATTTCGCAATCATGGTCTTTCTCTAGTTTTATTACCTGGCCTATGTAGATGTATTCATCAACCTCTTCTAGAATCTCACCTATCTTTTTACCTATATAAACTTCCATGTACTATCAATCAATGGGAAGCATGACATTCTTTTTTTGGGGTGGGGGTGTCAAATTGTGGTTCCAATGTTGTGTATATTAATAGGTTAAAATATTTTAGCTATAAAACATTGATTCATTTGAGATCATTGCAAAACTGTTGTATATCCATCTTGATCTGTGTTCGGAAAATCCTGAACTTGGAGAAAAAGGAAGACTCGAAACTTGGTTTATAAAAATATGATGATTTTTATTTGCATCAAATATATTGTGCCGTGGTAGAGAGATAATGAGAGCCGACAGAATATTCCCAACAGGGTATTACCTCATGTCTATCTTTCTGTCTGTCCACACGCTATCTCCAAAAGTTCTCGATTAATTTCAATGATATTTTGTGGAATGGTGGGTAAGGGAGAAGTGATTAAATTTTGGGGTGGATCCAGGAATGTGTTTTCATTTGAGAGATATTCTTTATTATTCTGAATGAAAAAAGGTTAAAAACAAAAAGATAATAAATTTAAATTTCAAGTTCAAGGGAAGTAACTCACTATTTGTACATATTTACAAGAATTGCATTCTCTCTGTTCTTTAATATTTTATTTTCATTTACTTTATAGTTAGTGTACAGCATTGGCTCAGGTATGCGTTCTCTGAGTGCTTTCTACAGTAGTTATTATAGAATTCAAGGCAATCATTACCTTTCCCGTTTCCATATGGCTGCTGCTTCAGCTGTCCTGATTCTGGAATCGGCCGAAGTCCTCCACTGCGGCTGATGGCGAATTTAAAGACAAAGAAGCAGATGACAATTTCAATATTTTTCCACTTTCTGAAGTTAAAATGGCTGAAGGAATAGTATACCTAAGCGTGGTCGACCTAGGCCTGTGCGCCTACACGTAGTGTCCCAATTCAAGTTGACAGAAGTGGACACAACTGGACATAACTTTCAGAGACCTAGTCAATATAACATCCAATGACAATTGAATAAAAAAAAAAAAACTGAAAAAACACCTAGACTCTTGTACCAGTTTTAAATCACTTCTGTCCTGGAGGCGTCCAGGGAAGATATCTTTTTAAAAAAAAGAAATTTGGTTAAATTATTCTTGTTATTTTTGTTACGGTAGAAAAACATAGTAAACTCTAAGTTTGGACTGGAGTTTGACAATTATTTATTACCTCAAAATTTTAATGGTGTTTTATTATGCTACTAACAACTATAGATGATAATAACAAAGTAAAGAAACAACATTTTGATTTTGCGACCGTTTACATTTCATTTGGGATGGTAGGGAAAAAAGTTAGTCTGGAGCCCTGATTTAAACTTTTTACCTGCAATAAACGTTGACAGGTCTATGAAAGCCAAAATCACTTTCTTTCAGACGAAACTGAAGAGAGAGTGGGTGAAGAAAGGGGAATATTTCTTTTTTATGTCATATTCTTTTTTTAAAATCAATTTTCAAAATAAAAAATATGACGTAAGAAAGTGTTCATAATTTACATAGACATTTCTTTTTTAAACATATCTCCTATATTATGCGTTATGGGGAACACAAATAGATACACGTTTGGATACAAATAAAAATGTAGCAAGGCTTGAGAAAACCAGTCAGTGTCCATTTTCAGAGCAACTTTAAAAAAAAAAAAAAACTTGTAACTGATGATGATCTTCTTCTTCTTCTTCTTCTTCTTCTTCTTCTTCTTCTTCTTCAAAAGTTGCTCTGAAAATAAGTTTATTACAGAAAAGACTGTTGCCAAAAAGGTTTTGAAGTCTGTCCTTTTTTTTGTTATTCTCATTATCAACTGAACTGTTTTTAGATTAGCTTCCAAGTGTCAGAGAATACTATCTACGTACCAAAGGCAATTAGTACGTCATAGATTTAACTCTAATTAGTAGTTTTGTTCTCAATACTAATGACCAAAAGAAATATTTTAGATTGGCACATTGTTGAGATATTTTAACCCTCAGAGTAGCAAAGCAAAAAAGTGGGGAGGGCAAGAGTTTTTGTCTGTGACAGTCCTAAGAAGAGGTTATTTAGTAATTCTGTTTTCCTTGGCTCCTAATTTAACTTCCGTAAATAAAGCCCAGAATTTCTGAGGAAGTATGTCAACTGTCAAGGCTGTATCTGCTCATGATCCTGTAAATCAGTGATTCCCAAAGTGGGCGCTACCACACCCTTGAGGGCACTGGAAAACTCAAGGTGGTAGTAGGGGGCTGTTGGAAGACAAGGGGCAGTGAGGGAGGCAAGGGGCAAAGAATACAAATCAATATCCCCATAACATAATATTGTATATCTGAAAAGCTGTTTTTACAGTAGAACTGTAGTTCAAATATTTTCCATTTTTCTGATTTAAAATTTTTTTTGATGAATAAAGAATTATGATACCTCAAAGTAAACGTCCTCGCGTATATGCATGCTGTAAACGCCACTGTTTGCAATGTAAATGAAATGCATGCGCGTGCAGGGAGTGGTCTTTATTAGAACGGCAGTAAGTGAGGTGCCTGTAGCTTAATTTGAATACACAAAAAGTCGCCAGCTACTTAAGAGCGCTGAGAGAGGCAAGGCCAGAATGCGGTGGATCATGATTCATAACAGATGCATGAACGTGGAGAGATTGTCGAAACGTAACAGTGTTTCAACACAATGATTCCAACGGCACGTCAATGTTGCAGCACCGGAACGCTTCCTTCAAGGGGCACTTCCTCGCTTATCACTGGTAAGCTATAACGAACTCCAAGCTGCTACGACATCATTCACAGTATAAGTCCCAAACATGATTTGAGCGTGGCTTCAAGAGTGAACTGCCGAAGCCCTCTCTGCCCGGACCTGTTATAGCCAGCAACTCACCACATCCGGGTTGCTGGCGCTCAACATATGGGTCACCCACGTTCCGCTTTGTCTATATATATTTCGGCGACCCGTTTCACTCGGCTTTTGCTTGCCATACCTCCTAGCAGGACATTTCCTCGGGCGAGTCCATTTCCACTTCATCGCCACAGTTATTAAACAGCGATTGAGAACACTGAATCCTTTTAATTATTTTTTTGTCTCTTCTATTATTCACTCTTCTTTTAATTGTAACACATTCAATATTACCGATCCCGATGGCCCAGTGGTAGAGTGCAAATATTCTCTAAAAAGTCATACCTAAAGACAACCACGATGACCAAGAGCTGGAGGTTCTTGCTGAGGCTACAAAAAGATGTGAAACTGCCAAGAACAGTTTGCTTATCTCCATCGATAAAATAACATTTTGTAAAAGAAGGAAATATTCTTGAAAGAACTTTTAGAAAAATGTACAAATTATTGTTGTTTCATGGTTATCAAGATTGGAGAGTCACAGTAGAATTAGAATCTTGTCTCTTTCCTGCTCACATCACATTAAGCACTTGTTATCCTGACCAGAGTTGTCAGATTTGTCCAGAAGGGGAGATAATCCAAGACTTACCCAACACAGGCATTGGAGTAGTGTCGAATTTGAAAATCGAGCCAGTCTGGAGGCAGAGGTTCAAATCTTGCAACTCTGGTCCTAACCGTATACCAGCATCTTGAGACAGGCATGTGCTCAGATTATATCCGCTTTCTGGCCAAATCTCACAACTCTGGTCCTAACCTTGTCATCTGGTGAGTAGGAAAAAAAAGTTCACGTTGAGTTAATGGTTCCTTTTGAGGAAAGTTTCAAGTTGTAAAAATACAGAAGACGTGGCTGGATAATGAATATATTTCCTATTGAAGTGGGATGTTGAGGTTTTATTGCCAACATGATTTTGGCAGACAAAACTACATCAGAAAAGAGAAAATATATAAAGAGGCTTCAAGATCTGGCAAAGGTAGGCATCTGGCATTCCCACACTGTGGCAGAAAGCCAACAAAGACTGGTGATATCTTGGAGTATTGCTGGGGTGTCCTTAGCTAATAGTAATGATGCTTACAACCCAAAACCATACCTTATCCCATGATCATCATCTGATGAAAGCTTTGAGGCACTGCTGCTATTTTCACAGCAGAAGTTCTAAGAAATTATCATGTGTGTTTTTTAAAAAATCACTTGTAAATCACCAGAAATCTTGAGTTTAGTTTAGTTAATGTAGATTTTCTCATATTTATGACTGTCGACATCGAGAGGCACATTATATTCGTGCCTAAAATACGAATGTGAGAATAGAGAAGCCAACAAAGTGTAGGATTAAAAGATTCCTGCCTACCATGAGACCTTCGTTAGCTCAGTCGGTAGAGCAGCACCTGCGTATAAGGTAGCTTCCAGTGTAGACGTGAGTTCGATGCCCGGACAGAGTTTGTTTCTTTATTCATATTTACAATTTAGGCCGCTTGTTTAGCGGTCGTTCACACCAGTGCTGGGCAAATATAGGTTCTCAACTAATAAATGTCATTATAATTATTATATCATCTGAAAAAAAAAAAAGTTTAAATAATTATTTTAGTTAGTTTCTATATCAGACTGACCTTGATGATGAAATGTAGACTGCATTTTGCATCTAAGGACAGTTAAAGTTTTGAATTACTAAAGCTTCGGGTTATTTGAAACAGGGCTTCTGTAAGATTATTGTGGGTCGCAAAAATGTTTCAAAATGTTTTTTTAAAGACTAATTATGTAACTAAAATTGCATTTTTTAAAAATCTCTATACAAAAATGTCTTCCTTCTGATGCTTATTGTAAAATGGCACAATGCTATTCACTAATTTAAAAAAGGTTGATTTTGTTTTTGTTTTAGTTATTCATTTTTAAATAGTAATTTTATTTTTTGTAATAAACACCATAGAACTTATAGGTTATAAATACATTGCAATTTTTGACATTTTTTTTGTCTTTATTTGTTTCTGTTTGGTTACTGTTAGGTTCAGGGTTCCAGATTAACTTTTTTCACTACTGTCCTGGAGGAAATGTAAAAGGTCCCAAAATCAAAATATTGTTTTTTTACTTTATTATCATCTATAATTGTTAGTAGCATAATGAAAACACCATTAAAATGTTGAGGAAATAAATAATTGTCAAACTCCAGTCCTAACCTGGAGTTGTCTTTGTTTTTCTACCGTAACAAATGACAAGAACAATCCTCATCAAATTTTTTAAAAAAATATATCTTCCCTGGACTCCCCCCGGGACGGGAGAGATATAAAAAAGTTTTTTTAAAAATCTTTTAACTGTCGATAGGACGATGTTAATTTCGAGCCCTGGTTAGGTTACGACAAGAGAGTGGCCAGAAAAAAAAAACTGCCGTATAAAAAGGGGTTGTGAAAAAATTTGACTCATCAAGAGCAAATGAAAAAAGTTTGAGAAGCCCTCATTTAAATGCATTGAACTTTAATAATTTGGAACTAAGAACTGAACTGTTTACTAAATCTGGAAGTATAAATGCTGCTACTATTACCAAATCTGTAATTGAAGCAGCTGAAGATTTAGGTAGTTTTCCATTCCTGAAAAGGCTCACCTCCATTTTCTTTAGCTGCTGCTTTCACCACCCAAGAGTTTACTGCTGCTACTTCTACTGTAGATCTTCACTCAAGTCATCAACTGCTTGATACCTTTACTAATTGACAGTGGAACTCTTCGGTAGTGGAGATAAAGTTTGTTAAAATTATAATGACAGATAGAATAAAAAGTAAATATAAAAATTCACCTAAAGCTCAAAGAGGGGGGGGGGAGTAACTTTAATCAACTTTAATTCCCCTTGATATTAACATTCAAATTTTCTTATGAATTTAAAAGTTAAAGCAAAGGAAAATATATTTATTTTATTCAGAGAAACGGATGCAACTGTAAGCAATTTTTTAATCACTGATATTTACTGTTTGGGGGAGAAAGTGTTGTTCAGAATAAATGTGTTGTTTTGGTGAAAGGAACAATGTTGGAGTGACTGGGTCAATAAATGAGACTAGCTAAGTTAATGATAAGATAGAGAAGACCAGACTTTTACCCACTCCCCTGTATTGACTTTGTGTCGCATTTTTCTTTGTAATTTTAAAGAAAATAAATATGATTTACTGTTTTAAATGAATTTTTTTCTATAAAAACCCCTCAATTTGAGTTTTAAAAGTTAATGAAAATCAAAATAATCTTCATTTATGTAATACGATTCTTTTCTTGCCCTTTTAAATAAGAAAAAGAACTGCTGTATTTTGATATGAATTTCATATTTTATACATTTTTTTCTCTATATGCTCCACTGTTATTTTTACTAAAAACGATGATTGGATTACTTCTTTTTGTCGTTATTGCTAATTGGCTGCTTAAGTTGGAGTACCTAATGGTTTGGCTTTCACTTTAAACTGTTTTTATAAAATATAGCTAGAGCCAAATAGCAGATCATTTTTTCGATTGAGAGATATTTTTAAATTTTATTTCTTTTTCATACTTTTATGTATTTGCTCTTGTCTGTCCACACAATACCTCATGAAATTTTGGGGAAGGGTGGGCCATAGGAAGTAGTGATTAAATTTAAGGTCGGATCCAGCAATTGGTTTTCACCAGGGCTCCGGACTAACTTTTTTCACTACTGTCCCAAAATACAATTTTAACTGTCCCAGAATCAAAATGTTCTTTCTTTACTTTGTTGTTATCATCTATAGTTGTTAGTAGCATAATAAAAACACCATTAGAATGTTGAGGAATTAAATAATTGTCAAACTCCAGTCCAAATATGGAGTTGACTGTTTTTCTACTGTAACAAAAACAAAATGACAAGAACAATCCTCACCAAATTTAAAAGCCTGATTTTCTTCTTTTTTTAAAAAGTTTTTTTTTTAATCACTGCCTTTCTGGAGGCATCCCAGGGAAGATATTTGTTCGTCCCGAATACATTTTTACCATCCCTGGGACAACGTTAATTTCGAGCCCTTGTTTTTAGTTAGTGTATGGCATTGGCAGGGGTATGCGCTCTTCGAGTGCCTTCTCGTCCATGAAAGAATTGGGAACCTTGCAAGTTGGTTTTGATTTGGTCTTTGCAGTTTTTCTGAAAGTTTTTTGGTTAATTCACTTTCTAGAACATTTGTCCTGGATCAATTCAGGAATAATACACTCAGTTGGGGGAAGATATCTTCTTTTTTTTAAAAATTTGGTGAGGATTGTTTTTCGGGACGGTTTACATTTCCTTTGAGACGATTAAAATTGTTTTTCAGGACGGTTCCAGGACGGTAGTGAATAAAGTTAGTCTGGATCCCTGCAAGATAGACATTCACTCTTTGTTAAAAACAAAATACTATTCAGATAGTTAGAAATAGTCAACCGAAACTGTCAACCTAGGTTTCTTCAGTTTTTAAGTGATTCTGCCTGGCTGGCTATCTATCTATCTATCTATCTATCACATGTAAAGGCTTCACCAATGGAGCTAGAGGGCTGAAAGTTTAAACATTTACTCCTTAGCAAGAAGAAATGACAACGGATAGAGCAAAAGGTTAACAGTTGGTGCGTATGAGACAATAAGCACAATAGGAAAAGACCAGACACTAGATGGAGGGATGAGATAGAAAGGTTTGCCAGTAAGAAATGGCAGAGGTCAGCACAGTTGCCATCGTCATGGAAGGAGATGGGAAAGGCCTTTGTCCAGCAGTGGATTTATGATGATGATGATAATGTTTTGAAAATTCCACTCCAAAATAAGTTTTTAGGTGTGTGGGGTTCAATTTACAGTGTTTGAAAATCCAGATTTTTTAATGATCATCACCCAACAAAAAGCGAGAAGTAACTTTTTCATTGATCACCCCTTTTCCCAATTTTTTAGTTGATCACCCCCAGCATAGCATGCTGCCAAAAGGTTTCTATTGAGTGACCAACTGGACCGTTCATTTTTATCTGTGTTCCCTTTCTAAACAAAATGGTAATGATTTTTATTTGTTGTAAATTAAACAGATGCTGACAAGGTGAATATTTACGAGTCTCTTTCATCTGTTAAACCACAGGACATGATCTCCATATTTGGTAGATGCCTGTGCTGGCTATTGAGTTCTATTGTCCCTTTGAAGGAGAATCTGACAGTACGGCTGTCTGCAACTTAGAGTGTCTCAGATCTGTACTCTAACAGAAGCAGATGTGCGCTAACGGTAGAGGTTTGCTATCCTCTCAGAGGTGTAACCCAACAGTATAGCAGCCTGTGCAGATTAGAGCCTCGGTCCAAGTCACACCTCTGGAAAAAAAACATTGCCCCCAATCCTGACGACTGTGGTCATCTGTTCGTGCAGATTTAGCTTGATTAGTAAAGATCTGTACTCTATGAATAAACCCGTTATGAACTGTTTTAGATAGAATTTATGCTTTTTACTTCATCTCATTGAGATAGGTAAGGTAAGACCAGTATCAGAACACTTCTATTCCCCACCCAACCACCCTGTTTTATCAATTGTTTTATACCCAAACTTCCTCATCCCCTCCACTCACATGCTAGCTGGAATTGGGGCTCTTCATTAACTTTTATTTTCTTCCTATTTCTTATAAGATTAGAGTACATTCTTATGAAAAAAATAAACAAAGTTAAAAGGAAACAATCTAGAGACAGATATTAGTAGCATTTATAACAACTGCTATAACACAATAATAATAATAATACAATAGTACCTGCAATTCCTCCCCCCCCCCCCCGCATTCTGCGACCACCTGGTCCTAACGACCAATTTCTCAATGCACGGATGCGTCTACAATGTTAAGTGATTGCCGTGAACGACCACCTGCCGAACGTGACCAGCGACTGGCAAAATCAGGCAAAATGGGTAATTCTGTCCGAATTTGCCAGTCGCTGGTCACATTCTGCAGGTGGTCATTCAAAGCAGGTCACTTAACATTGCTGAAGCATCCGTGCATTGACGACCACTTGTACAGTAAAAAAACTGCATTTCCCCATAAATCTTTAACAATGTCTGATCAGTAAAATTTAAAGACTTAAAACGAGTTGTAAATTAGTAGAAACCCAAGTAATCTGTCCGTTTATCTTGTAATCTTAATTTTTCAACTCGAGAAAGCTGAGAAACTTACATGCCAGAGGGAGAGCTAACTCAACTGAGAGGCTGGTCACGACAGAGCTGATCATGCACCTCTATTTTAAGACCCCCTTCAATATGTGACCGGTTTTGGCTGGCAGCAGGGGTGATTGTAAATAGCCATTACTACTGTAATAATAATAATACAATCTCACTTCATTTCTACTACCCAACATGGATGGTTGCACCTCCCTGCTATTTTCAATTCTCTTCTGATGATGTCGTTTCACGACGACGAAATGCATAAAGATTTATCTTCATGATATTGATAATAAATATGTTTGAGACGCAACATGCTTTTCTCAATCTTTCTTTTCCGCATTGTCTAATCAAATTTACAAATAATAATACAGTAAACTTTATCTATTGAATAATTTTACAATCCCTACAACTCAAAATGGCATCAACAGATAGAGAAGTTAAAATAAAGAAACTTAAATGTGGGACAGAAATTAGAGCTAATTGAAAAAGGTGTCTCAGTAGCACGAGAGTTTGTGAAATTTACGGTGTAATAAAACATTACTTACTGATGAGGCTTTTTAGAAAGTTGATCACATTTCAAATCCGTGCAGTATTTTATTTTTACTTACTGTTTTTTCCCTTCATTCCATTGCTTAATAAAAACATCTTGAAACATCAATATATGTACCATATTACTTTATTCCTGAAGTAAATAATCACAAAAGTCTTTTGACTTTTCATTTGGTAGAATTTTCCTTATTTCTGAACATTTGATTTTCACTTTAGTCCATTTGTAAACGTTTAACCTTTTATGTACTATTTTTTATTTTTCAATAAAAATTATTGCGTACCTAAATGTTTCTTTATCATTCAATGTTAGTTGTCTTTATACAGCGTTCAAATATTAAATAAAAAATATAATTACAAAAAATGTATAAATTGAAAAAATCAGGACAAAAAGGGTTAAGTGAAAGATTTTTCAGCTGGTTGTTGTTGGCACTGTGTCAAATGTCAAATATATTCAAGACCTCGAGATACTGAATGACCAGATAAGTGTGAATGGCTTCGG
>VCCN01002036.1:5309473-5323237 GCA_006491835.1 Architeuthis dux
ACAATCCTCACCAAAATTAGGGGTGTAAACGGATATGTAAAAATCCCCATTGAAGGCAAATTGTGTAAATTTATGGCAAACAGTGTTTATTAGGAGTATTGAGGAGTGCTGAATCCAAATCTGCTGTATGCCCAGCTCAAAAATGGCTGACAATGCCCCAGAATTGAAAAATCCAAGATGGGCCCACACCATTCTGAAAATCTGAAGGCAAATCATGTTAATTTATAGAATACAGTGTTTTTAGGTATATTGAGGGTGCTGGATCCAAATCTGCTGTAAAAATGCTTAAAAATGGCTGACAATTCCTGAAAATTATAAAATCCAAGATGGCCACTGCCACGGAGCTAAATGTATTCATGTACATATTTTTTAAAACTGAACAATGTAGAAACTTGAATGAAATGTGCTTGTGATTGTACTTGAACTTTTTAATTCTTAATTCTTAATTCTTGAATCCATATACAGAAATTTGAATGTTAATATCAAGGTAAATAACTACTGATTAAAGTTACTTCCCTTCTATCTTTAATTTATTTATTTTTAATTCTGTTCACAGAAGAGTTCTACTGTTAATTAGGAGCAGTATCAAGCGGATTATGATATTAAAGAGGTAATAGCAGGTTATTGCCAATCACAAATAAAACTGTTTTAGAACTTTTTTGTATATAAGTATTGGACATAAATATTGGACATAGCAAAGCAATCTACAAAAAGAAAAAGCTGAAATGATTACCTGTAAGTGGTGTTTTTTCAGAACATGCTGTTTTTATTAGATTTTTCTTTTTTCACTTTGATTTGTCTAGATCATTGTTTCTCACCCCTCCGCCCCCAGTGGACCCCTTAATGTTCTCCCCAAAACATGTATAGACGAGCACGCTAAAATATCTCATTGGTGTGCTGTTTTAAAAGTTTGGTTTCTTAATGGACAGACGTTGTACCTGTGTAGATCAATAAGTCTGCAGCCTAATATGAAAAAAAAACATTTTTTTCATACAACAGATATTTATTTTTCAACATAATCTCCTTCCTCATCATCATCTCCTTCCTCATCATCAATACACTTAATTCAGTGGTGAATATTAATCACATAGATTGAACATTATGCAGAGGACATTTCAGATCACAATTCAGCAAACTTATTGATGGACTCTTGTACATATGTAATAAATAGAATTTTCTATCTCCCAAAATACTAGTTAAAACCTTGTCTAATCTTGGTAAACCCAGATTGATGGCTTATCATACATATCAGAGATTATAGCCTTACATTGCAATTAGTTTATTTTAATCAGATTATGTATAGTAGTTACCATTTCTTTATACAGGACCGGGTTAAGTCTTACATTCATAAATTGCTTCTGATTGGCAGCGGAGCTCTTCGGTGAAGGAAACAAATTTTGTTAAATTTATTAATGTCAGAGGGAATAAAAAAGTACATTTTTAAAATCCACCCTAAAGCTTAAGGGGGGGGGAGGTGTTTAACTTTGATCGGTAGTTATTCCCCTTGATATTAGTATTTAAATTTTCTATACATTTAAGAGTTAAACTATTATAAATATCTAATAATTGTCAACTTATAGATTGATATTTACCTCTGCCAACAGAGTTTGAGAGGTATATGTATTAGGACTCAAAATTAACAAGGACAGTAAAAATGTGTTTGGCACAAACAAATATCTTCCCTGGGATACCTCCGTGACGGAAGTGATTTTTTAAAAAAAAAAAAAAAATTTTTTTTTTTGTTTTTTTTTTTTTTTTTTTTTTTTTTTGTCAATTTTTAAAAAATCATTACTGTCCCGGAGGCATCTGGAGAAGATATCGTTCTTTCTTAAAAATTTGGTGAGGATTGTTCTCGTTTTTGTTACAGTAGAAAATCAAAGTCAACTCCAGGTTTGGACTGGAGTTTGACAATTATTTATTTCCTCAACATTTTAATGGTATTTTTATTATGTTACTAACAACTATAGATGATAATAACAAAGTAAAGAAATAACATTTTGATTTTGGGACTGTTTACATTTCCTTCGGGATGTTTAAAACTGTTTTTCGGGACGGTAGTGAAAAAAAGTTTGTCTGGAGCCCTGATATGTATTCTGTCGTTCTGTCTGTCTTTCTGTCTGTCCATACTAATGATGTACCAGAATATCAATCTGGTTCGATATCCAGTGCCGGATTCACAAAGAATTATCACTGCCATCATGCGAATCAGGTGCTAGATATCTGACTACATCACTAGTCCACACAATATCTTCTTTAGATCATAATATTAAATTTGTTAGATGAACCCTTTTTTTAGAAACAAAATTGAGTGTATTATTAGCCACTTATAAGTGACTTATAGCTGATTTATCACCTATATTCCTGCTGTGATTAACACCCATCCGTTGACTGGTCTACAAGAATATTGTCTATATTAAACTTCTGATCTAATTCTTTTGTTACAACTGGCTACTTGGTTTGTGGGTTGTCTGTTGGTACTTTTGTACATATACAGGGTGTTTCAAAAAGAATGCAACCGCCTTTTAGACAACTGGTATTTAAACTATTTTTTAAAGACACATTACAAAAAGATTATGAAAATATGCTAATTTACACAAACATTTTAACTTCACAATAAATGTTGAAAGTGATTTCTTTTAACCCAGATACAAGTTTGTATCTATGTAAACATAGCTGATACAACACAAAGGAATGGATGCCCGAATGAGGTTAGCACACAATGCAATCATTTCAACTGCTAAATACTGTTGTCTCTGAGTACAGTGTTGCCACTTGACTAATATTATAGTATAAAATATATGCGTGCATAAATTCTCCCCTCTTATCCTTAGGGTTGCATCCTTTATGAAACAGCCTGTATATAAAATGCCATCAAAAGATGATTAGAATGCCTGTATGCTGATTTTAGTTTTCTGTAACATTCACAGGAAATGATGATAGACTCTGTGGGCAAAGGCAGGACATCCTGCTCCTCAGCATATCCTATTCCAGCTGATATAGCTTTTTTCTACTTAAAAACTAACTCTGTATGTGCATTATATTGTTTCTCAGCTTGTAATAATATGCCTTTTCTGTTGGTCAGATTATGAACTAGTGGTTGTGAGTGGTATCAAGAACTGTTCATCGTGTCAGTTGTTATAAAATGGGTTTGTTCATTATACCAAATGTTATAAAAACACAGGTCAATCTTCTTATAGTTAGTAGAAAAACATATCAGAACTTGTATTGGTTATGGTTGAGAGCATTGCTTTATTTGGGCAGGAAATGGAAAGAACAATAGATTGAACTGTACCATAGTACCCCTTAGGAGGGGATGGAAGAATAGATAGATAGAGCGATAAATAGAAAGATAATAAAATTATCTCGGGTGTAGAAAATGTTATTTAAGTGCGTAGAACTAAAAATTTGGCCATACCACTCCATCCCTGTATGATTTATAGGCCAACATTTGGAATTTCAAAATAATGGCTATTGGAATGTTAAAAGATGAAATATGAATTTACAATTGGTAAACAATGATAAATATAGATTAATGTAAACAAAAAGCCATATTGGTCACGTAACCTGTTACTACATAATATGAATGATGTCATGCATTTGTAATTGAAAAATATACGTGTTAGTTAAATAATTTCAAGTATAAATATAGGAGACAAATGAACTCTGGGACAGTTTTCGGCTGGGTCTTTTATAGGTATGTGTTGGTACAACTCTGTCCATCAATCCTCGGTTCGGGAACGGACAGGACACTTGAAATGAGCAGCGACTCCCTCAATTCGGAAACGAGCTTAACAACATTAGTAGTGAACTGTAGTTAACCCGTCTCAGAGTTTGATTGATTGATCTTTAGTAAACAGTGCTGCCTAGCCTTCAAAGATTCAAGCAGTTATACATAGTTACAAATGTTATGATTTTTTGACAAGCCTTAAAAAGAACAATTAACCCAGCCAACACTATTGTAAGCAAGCCGAATAAACTTACACAGTTTGAACTCAGAGTTTTAATTTGTGAGTGAAAAAGTCGTTTGATCATCAAGTTCTTTGCAGCATCAACAAAACCCAGCAGAGCAGATATACACCATTATGACACCCAATAAATCAGCTATGCATCGTCCCAGCTACACCAACCAGTTCCAACTATACACACCAGTTCAACACAACCAGTGCTGAAAGCAAACAAGCAGTTCATGCACTCATTATGTAACAAATTACATTTATTTTATTGACCAGCAACACTTCTAAGACCTCTACCCACAGAGTACCGACCCATAAGTACCACCACAACTCTCTGGCAACTAGATGAGTCTACTAGCCACAAAAAGGTGTATATAAAATTATATACACCCCCTCACAATGTAACAGAACAATGGACAAGGTTTCCTTATTTCAGATCATTTGGCAACCTCCGACTGCACGAAAAAGGCAGGGAAGAAGGACCTGAGTGTAAATGCTTATTGGTTGCTTTATATTCTGTGGTCAAAGCCCCATCAGTATATTGTGTACTTAGTAGGTCTTGTGATTCTGCAATGTGTACTCCAGCCTGATCGTGTTAACCCTGTACAGGTTTCAGCTGTTATGTTTTGTCTATATCAGGCATGGGCAACCTTTTTCGAGCAGCGGGCCGCATGAGATATTGCTCATCATGAATCCGGCCACACTGCTAAAAGAACAATTTAACAATAATCGTACTTAATCATTGCATGTCGTTGAACTGTTTTTAATTTTAAGAAAACATTATTTTCCTCATGAAATTTGCATGACTGGTCTATATGTTGGTAGATGTAAGAAAGGATACCTTCCTTATTTGTTAAAAACCTCCTTGAAAGAACAATCCTACTTGGTCACAATATTAATTTGTCATCAGTTTTAATCTAACATAAATACATGCTTGTTACTACATGACCCATATAATTGACGATGTACCAAACAAAAACTATTGTATTGATATCAGTTTAAAGCTTCTTGCCTTACTGTTAGTTACCATTAATCCTATGTCTGTGATATTTACAATAGCATAGTATGAAATCAAATGATGGAAAATTTTATATCTGACAGAATATGATAATTATAATGACATAGGCTCTCAACTAATAAATGTCATTATAATTATCAATAGCATAGTAATAGAAACAAAAATCTGATCCTGCAAATCATAATTAAAATAACACCAAAATATAAGTTGATCTATATTTTTCTCTCTGTTAGAAATTTTGGTCTCCCAATATTTCCGGTTTGGATTTGTAATTAAGTAAATTGGATTTCGGTAAAAAAAAAGAATCTGTACTAGAAGAGCCGATATGAGAGTTTGGCAAAATGCGCAGACGGGCAAAATATTATTTGCAGTTTTGGTTCAATGGTTCAGATTTTGTGCCAAATTTAATAAATAAAAATTGATTTCTTATATAGATTGATTTTACTTTTCTCAAATTTTTCCTGTTCCTAGTTTGTGTGTGTTTGGGGAGGGGGTGGGGACAAAATTTGATTTGTTCATTCAGTTTGTGGAATTCTTTTGGCCGGTATCTCAACCTTTTATCAAATAACCTTTCATTGAAAATGCAAAATAGACACATACATGGACACATATCACATACACACATCCAAACGTGCACATACAGGCCACATATGCATACACATAGGCCATATAAACACGTGTGTGTATTTTGCATTTTTTATGAATAATTCAATGAAAGATTGTGCCACGCTATATATTGAGTACAATCGGACCTCATGAATTTGAATAAAATCTCAATAAATCATGACTGTCCTATTTGTTCAAAATGGAATGTCTGGACAGTTATATGTACTTATAATCTAAGCAATCATTAATAGAATTTGCAATTTGCTGTCAGTCTGTCTGTGACATAACAATCAGAAAGAGAGGAAGGGGGTAATGCAAATACAAAATAGCTGTTCCGCTGTATGTGTGGCTGCTGATAATATAACTACAACTGCAGCTACTGATGTGTCAATTTCAAGAATTTTAGTTAACTATACCTTGCTTTAACCTTTCAAATTACTGTATAAACATACTGATACAGCTTTAGGTATACCATTAGCAAAGCAACGGGCATTTACTATTCATAAAGTGATCCCTTGATTGTTCCAACAAAAACTGTCCACCGGTCAACATAGGTTTCTTCAGTTTTTAAGTAGTTCTGGCTGGCTGGCTGGCTATCTATCTATGTGTGTGTCACATGTACAGGCTGCACCAATGGAGCTAGAGGGCTGAAAATTTAAACATTTACTCCTTATTGTGGCTAAAAAAAAACGTTTGTTTTTTGAAAATTCAGACTTTTTAGTGATTATTTCATCGTGAGATTGGTCACATGACGGTTTCTATTGAGTGACTAACCAGACCTGGTTTTTTTTTGGTTTTTTTTTCCTTTTATATAAAATACATATTTCTGATTGAATGTTGCTGTGATGGCCTCGTCAGCAAATTCCTTGCATATATTGTCCTGTCGTTTATAAGCACATTTCTTTTCTGTTCTAGGTTTGTCTGTCCACAACATGCCTCCACCACCACCCCCTCCTCCTCCTCCATCAGGTCCTCCACCTATGAGACCTGGAATTGGGGCCAAATCTTCAAGCAATAATGCCAAACCCACTGACCATAATGCCCTTTTGGGAGAAATCCAAAAAGGAACAAGATTGAAAAAAACTCAGACAAATGACCGAAGTGCCCCTGTGGTAGGTAAGTCGAGTTAAGGTTGGCTTCTCTTTTTTTTTGACTAATTTTTTTTTTTTTTTTTTTTTTTTTTTTCAGATTGCAATCTTTTATGTTTAACTTGTACATTCATTCTAGGGAATTCAAAAAGTAATTCAAGTAGAGTAACCTCTGATTAAAGTTACTTCCTTGCACTTTTGGTAGTAATTTTTTTTTTTCTTTATTTCAATTCACAAAAGAGTTACTTTTCTTTACTTTAAAAAAAAAAATCCTATTCATTGAAGAGTTCCTCAGCGCCGGGCTCGAAATTAACGTTGTTCCATCTTCCCTGGGATGGAAGTGGTTTTATAAAAAAAAAAACAACATTTCCATCCTAGAGGCGTGCCAGGGAAGATATTTTTTTAAAACAAAAAAAAGAAGAAATTGTTTTTCGGGACGGTTTACATTTCCTTTGGGGCGGTTAAAATTATTTTTCAGGACGGTTCCAGGATGGAAGTTAGTCTGGAGCCCTGCCACAGTGGTTATAAGCCATCTATGAATCTAAGACAAGACAAGACAACAAGACCTTTTATAAAACAGTTTCAGCTCATTAGTTTTTGTTTTATGAAGCAAACTTACATTACAATGATCTCTGAAGACCTTTTTTTTCTCTCATCAATTCTGTAGCTCTACTACTACATACCCCTACAGATTTTGATTGGTTGAAACAAACATTTTTTTTTCTGCAGTAATGTATTATTATGACTTAGTAAGTTAATTGTTGCTTTGTGTTACTCTATTGTGCAAAGGCTTACATAATCTTCTTTGACTTTCCAATCCCCTTATAAAAAGAGGAAATAATCCTATTTAATTGTGAATTTCAGTTTATCATCCAACTGCAGCTCTGTGGAAAAAAAGCAGAGAAAAAAATGGTTTCCTCTTATCCAAACATTGGCCAACATGGAGTTTCTAACCTTTGTTATTGGACCATTTGATTAGAATGCATTTTCACAAGACACCATGAATCTTGTAAAGTTGCTAACATTTTTACTTTTGTATTCAGTTTGTTTAACTCTTAACATCCTGTTGAAGGTTTTCTAAGTCCAAAGCCCAGTCCTGTAATGATTGAGCAGAAAATGGCTAAAAATGGTTTGTTTATTCAAATGTTTATAGTGTCTTTACTTGTGTGCAGATTGTTGTGAAAATTGGCAGTATTGCAAGAAAGACTCATGTGGCCTCATGTGTTTTAGGATTTTCGGCCATGTTTGTGTGCGGCCTCATGCTCTTTAGGACTTCAAGAGTTAAAAGAAATTTTTGGCTTAGAAGAATTTTAATAAAATGAATTAAAAAAAAATATGTGAATCATAACAATATGAAATGTAACTGTCACTAAAACTGTCAGCATAGGTTTCTTTCAGTTTTCAAGTGGGTCTGCCTGCCTATGTATGTATCACGCGTACAGGCCGCACCAATGAAAGGCTGAAAATGTCAAAATTTACTCCTTATTATGTCTGGAAAAAACTTTTCTTTTTTTTTTTTTTTTTTTTTTTTTTTTTTTTTTTTTTTAAAATACCCTCCATAATGTTTTTTTTGTGGAGAAAAGCATTTTTTCCAATAAATCAAAAAATACATTTTTAGAAGGTGTCTAGTTGAATATTTTATGCGCATTTGTAAGGTCTTAGGTTATATCAATTATACAGGAGTCCCAAAAAAGCTATAAAGAAAAAAAATTCCAAAATGAAAAAAGATTTTTTTTTTTTTTAGATGGTATTATTAGATACCATCTAAAAAAAAAAAAATCTTTTTTCAAAAATCTTTTCAGAGTACTACTGCATTGTAAGCTGTTAGGTCAAATGATGTGTCCGGTAGCACTGATACAAGAAAGTGAAAAGGGAAGAATATCTTGTCACTTGGTTGGTTGGTCAGTCGTGCCAGTGATTGTGGCTATGGTGATTCAATCTTGCAGCAAGAAATATGTTTTATGTTTGCCTGTGTTTTGTTAAGAATAAGACTGAAAATACTTTCTCTTCAGAGCAACAATTTTTCTTTCATTTTTTTTCTGGGTCTTTTTTGTTGAAAAAAAGCTGATAATCTCTGTTCATTGTTGGATACTAATTGATTTTATCCATTTACTAATCAGTGTTATTTGTACTATTGACTAATATTGCCGATTTTATATTACTATATTTGACAGCATATAAGGACCCTCCTCCCCTTTTTTGTCCAGAATTTGAGGGAGTTAAAACAAAAAAATAATATAAGAATTCAGGGAAATGCTTTTTTTTTTTTGTTGTTTTATTTAAATATACCCTGCTGAAATAAGGATTGATTGATTGTTTTGTTTAAAGGCACATCGACCCTTGGTGGGTCATTTAGTGCCGAATCGGGTTTCTTTTTGAACACAAAAATTATTTTTTTTATAGAGTCTTGCGACTAGTGAAAGGTTATTGCAAGGGATGCAGTCAGGGTATTCTAGGCCTCAGTCGACAGCGCCCCTGAAATAAGGAGTTGGCCGGGGGGGGGGGGTCTTATATGCCATCAAATATAATAAGTATTATAAAATGTGTTTTTTTCCTTGTTGATTTCTGTGTTTTTCCATTCCACCCCCATCAATGTTCTGCTTGGATTTTTTGCTGATGCATGTGTATCTTTAATGAATTTGAAATTGTTCTGTTGTTGTGAAACAGAACTTCATTCCAAGGCAGATGATGAATTTTGTCTCTTCAAAGTGACTTTGGAGACAAATTTTATTCCTGTCACTGTTGAGATAAAAATAACTTTGGTCATACATTCAAAGCTTTCAGATCAGCGGTTCCCAACCTTTTTCAAATCACAGAGCCCTTGGTGTATAAGGATTTTTCATGGCACCCTAAATCAGAAAATACTTGATATTGCATTTGCATTTATGTGGTTTGGTAAAAAATAATGAATCGTGTAATTTAAATTCATAAAAAAGTTATATATTTGTTTCCTCCTTTTAATAATGATTACTAGTAGGATAGGTGGGCGTGTTGTTCTACGGTTATTCATATGCAAATACAATGTACAGAAAGTGTTCCAGAACAATCCAGAATGTAAACTTGGTCCTTCATCCGAGTGCAATCTAGTGTTAAAACAGTGAATTTCAACACTAGATGGAGATGTTGGATATTTAGGCAGCCGTGGGTGGGTGTCACAGATTTGACACTCACAGGTGTTGAAAATTGTGGACAGGATATCGGTTGCAAGGTGTCAGGGACTGTAAGACACATCCAGTGTTCAGGGGTCATAAACAGGATGTCAACTGACCTTGCAGGTGGTGACTGGAAAATCAGCATGGGTGTTCGAGCCTAATAAAAGTGACACAGAGACACCGGACGCCCTTGGAGAGAGGCAGACAGCAGCTGGGCCTGGGAGCATGGAGCCAGTTCCCCTGTTCGGAACAGTATGTCAGCTCTCACTGTGTCTCTCCCACTCTTCATCTGCCGCCACGACACAATGTATCTTATGAAATAAAAATATATACTCATATTTTTATAAACAAGTTTCGAGTCTTCCCTTTTAGGACTTTCCTCCCGCGGACGAAGAGGGCTATACAACAGAGAGAATAATTTGCGATTTGTCAGTTATCTCTTCTACTTCTTCTTCTTATTGTGACCGTGCATGAGAGCATTGAATTAGGAATTAAGATTTTCGAATATCCCATGGCGCCCTAGGGAACTGCAGCACCCCTCAGAACTAACTGCGGCACCCTAGGGAACCACAGTGCACACTTTGGGAATCCCTGTTCTAGATAATCTCAAATAAAAATGTGCAGCTAATCATTTAAAGAGTCTTGTAGTTTGTCTTCAGATTTGGGCAATTATAACCAATGAAAAAAAAACATGGAAAGTTATTTTTGTAATTTTGATATTATAAATAAATGATATTTTCAGATGCCATGCCAGAATGTTTATACACTATATATATATATTGCTCTGGTTGGAGGGTTATTCCGCACATAGGCTCCGCCATCTATCGTCCTACGCTGTGGAAAATCCCTCCACAAAAATCTTTGTTTGCGAAGCCAAGCCATTCATTCACATATATTACACTTGAATTTGTTGAAATGGCAGTTGTGTATTTTGAAACTTATAGCTGATCTTTCTACAGCACAATTTACTGTAATTCAAAAATTTTGACTGCCTTTTATAAATTTTTAGTTGTTTTCAGTGGGAGCCGGCAGATTCATTGACAACAATTCTCCGATAACAATTTCTCGGGATGTACAATTTATTGAGATATACAAATTACCGAGAAGGTCAAAATGAAATAAAATTATAAAATAAAACAAAAATAAATTTCACAGACAAACACGTTTTTATTTATGCTAAAACAAAAGTTAAGATACATAAACTTTAAAGTTTAAACAGGTTTTCGTCAGTTGATTTTTCACATCGTAGTTCAGCGTCATTTGTATATTTAAATATTTTAAATTTAATTTATACTTACTTTTTTGAGTATTGTAAATCATTATTTAACTTTTGACTATTATTTACCTTCATATTAATTTTTTAGTTGCTTTTTTTTTAAATCAGAAATTAAGATGAAGGTAAATTATTTATTTATTGTTATGATTTTATGTGTATACTTTTTTTTATTTGGGACACTCTAAACTATGATGTGAAACAACAGCTGTTTAAACTGCAAGATATCCAATAAAAAGTTTCATGTGTAAGTTATATAGATGATGATAAAGGTTTTAAAAATAAATTTCACAAATAAACATTTATATTTATGCTAAAAACTTGATATACATGAAATTTATAAATTTAATTTATAAAATAATAAATGAAAAAATAAAATTCAATAAAACTACAGATTTTGGGGGGAACTTTGTTGTTGCTTTTGTTTTGAATAAAAATGCTAATTGTTACGTCCCATTGTTTACACTGGAAACAACTTTTCGAATCAGAGATTTTTGTGTTTGAAAAGAAATGAATCTAAAAATTCATTTTTTTTTACAAATGGGATTAATATTTCTTACTATAAAAATAATTCTTATACAAGTTTTTAACTTTTTTTTCTCGTCATGTATCGCTTTTTCGTCAAAAGTTTGGGAAGTAACTAAATGAAAACGTCATCAGCCCTCCGCTGAACGATTGCTAAATCTTTTAATATATTTTTGTTCCAGTAAATTCTTTTTAATTCTTAACCTATTTTATGTTTAAAGATCTCGGTAAATATATATCTCGGTAAATTGTATCTCGATGAATTTTACATCTCAATAAATATTGGTAACTTGCTGTCGATGAATTGTTGTTGGTGAATATTCCATGCCCCGTTTTCAGTAGTCTCTGTTGTGTGTGGGTGTCATTTTCAGTAGGTAACTGTTTGGTGTGTGGGGGTGTCTCTCTCTCTCTTTTCAGTACTAACCACTGACTTCCACCAGGATTGATTCCAAATTAATAATTATGATTCTTCTTATGACCTTTGACCTCTTTGGATTTGTTCCCATCTTGAATTAAAAATGACAACTGGAACTGAATGATTGTTATTAATTGTTTAGACTACTATTTACCTTCATCTCAATTTTTCAGTTGCTTTTAATCACAACAGCATTGATCAGAAATACAGAATAAGCTTCAGGTGAGAGTTGAACTCTCATCCCTCCTGGGAGGGCAGGTATGTATCCCAGGAGGGACACAGGACTGAGTTAAAGTTGCGATTGAGATGAAAATAAATAGCAGTCTAAAATTAATAATAATGATTTGCAATATTTCACCTAAAAATAATTGCCCTATTAATACCGGAACTGAATGATTTAAAATAATTGAAAAATTCAAATATTTCCTTAAATATTACTCAAGAGTCTTTAGTTGAAGCAATGTTTCCTTTCTGGACCTTTTTTTCTAAGCTGTTAGTCTCATCTTTTTAGCATCTGTTGAGAAGATATAGTCTCATCTTTTTAACATCTGTTGACAAGATATAACATTACAGATATCCTTTGCCAAACTATTGCCACAGCAACAAATGGAAGCAGAATGTTGTATTACTTAGCAGCAGTGAAAGTGTGAACAAGGTGAAAAAAATCTCTTGGAGATATTTAGAAAATGAAATAATTTCACATAAATTGTGAAATGTCTTCAACTTCAAGGACAAATTTTGTTGCTACTGAAAGGATTTATTTGAAAAAAGAAAACGGACCAAAATCTTAAAAACAAAAAAAAAAGAGAAAATTGTACACATTTTTGTTAGTAGGTTTTTTTTGTTTATATATGACGTCATTGTTTTCACTAGGAAACAACAAGAAATCCACCTGCGCCAAAAAATACAATACGATCGGTGTGCCTACAAACCGTCAACAACCACAACACCATCCCCAACCTGCAGGCCCTGCCTTATGGAGAAGAGGAAGCCAAGATGGTAGTCTCATACTAGCACATTCATTACTTCTACTTCTTCTTCACTCTGCTGCATGTCTTCTTTCTCAGATCGATTATTCCTTCTTTGGCTATCTTTGGTCTGACGGTGCAAAATACAGTAGCCATTTTTAACTCTTAACATCCTGTAGAAAATTTTCCAAAGCCCAGTCCTGTAAAGATTGAGCAGAAAATGGCTAAAAATGGGTTTGTTCATTCAAATGTTTATAGTGCCTTTACTTGTGAAAATTGGCAGTATTGTGCGGCACAAGTATTTCTTGCAATCTGCCTCAGCGTTTTAAGATTTTCAGCCATGTTTGTTTACATGCAGCCTCATGCTCTTTAGGACTTCAAGAGTTAAATGGCTCAAAGTAGCTAAATTTTTCAATGACTTGAAAAATGGCTAAAATTGGCTAGATTTAATTTAATTTTAGCCATTTTAAAAGTCAGTCATTGAAAAGATCTAGCCACTTTTAGCCATTTAAAAATGGCTATCATATTTTCAGACCAAAGATAGCCATTTTTTCTTAGTAAATTAATAAGTTCCATGTTTTATTTTCAGTTTACTCTTGTCTCACCAAAGTGAGAGCAAAGGGTACCGATATATTTCAAAAAGATATTTTCTATAGAGAAGGGTCATTAATATTCAAATGGTTTTTGTTATTTGTGTTGTAAACACAACGTTTTGGCTTATACATTCTTCAGTGTAAAATCCGAGTGTGATGGGTTAAACAGAAGT
>VCCN01002036.1:5323337-5340248 GCA_006491835.1 Architeuthis dux
TTAAACTAGAAAGTTAAATAAAACATAGAATTAAAGAATAACCGTCAATAAAATAAATGTATACAAAGAATTGATATTGAAAAAAAAAAAATAACACCTCCAGGTTGTTTTAAAAATGTAATTGTGTTTAACTGAGCCATCTTTTTCGTGGTTTGATAGTATTTAATGTTTGCAAGATGTCATACCTCATTTCTACTCACAATATCATTTGGTATTGTTCAGTAATGGATTTTGGGAACTAGATATATGGTAAGGCTTGGTTTTACAAACTATGTTTACTGTAATGTCTCTATTAGTAGACATTGTACATTAAAAAAACCTGGAGATTGAGAAGTAGGTATAAGCAGTACCCCCCCCCCCCTTTCTACAACTGGTATCATGGCTGACCTATTAAGCCAGCTAAGAGAAGATGACCCCTGTCACATTTCTTTTGACTGTTGTTATCTGTGTACTTACCTTAATCTAGTCACTCTACACATAACTCTGTTGTCTCGTTCAGTCAGTACCTGTGATTTCACTTATTGCTTTTAGACTCTTAGAATTTGCTACTAATGTATTTTTCATCCTTGCTATTTCTTCACATAAGAATTTCTTTTGAAATCCATTAAAATGTCTTTCTTCGATCTTCAACTCATCTCCTTCTGTTTTGATCTTGACTATCGGGGCTTTGGCTTTGATCAACATAACATTGGAACTATTCTTCTCTGAATTTGGTAGACGATATGTTTTAATCATTGTGTGGTATAGTTGGACTATTTTCCTTGTCTATACTGTCATTTCTTTGATAATGTTTCGGCTGTGTATCTTCTTCGGGTGTTCTTTGTTTTCTTTCTGTCTTCCTCGATCTGATTTGTCTTCCTTAATGGATTTGGTGTGTAGAATACGTGTGATCCTTCCAGGATTGAAACTTTTTTACAGTTTCTGCTTTTTCTCTGATGTTGATTTTTCCCTTAAGGAAGACAAATCGGACGGAAGAAGACAGAATACAAAGAATACCAAAAAAAGGGTGCAGGGTACACGGCCGAAATGTGAAAGAAATAACAGCAGTAAATGGTCCAACTATACAACACACAATGATAAATAAAACTAATCTCACCCACGGGCAATAAATTCTGCTTTCAATTTAACATTTGCTTTGAGAAATGGTTTTATTGGATTTTTCTTCTTTTCAGGATTTTGCTAAAAACCCTTCAGAAATTGTGACTTGATGATTTTATTTTTTTAAAATTTATGCTTGCATTATTTTTGCATATTTGTCTAAGCTCTGTAATAATGAATTTTATTTAACATTTTTGTTTGTATTGACTTGGATTTTTTTTAGTAATATTTTATCTCTAAGAATTGCTAAATTCAATCTTTTCCTTTGTTTTTACAAAGTCGTAATTTATGATGAACATGGCGCATCTTGATTTTTTTATTTTTTTATTTTTAAAAAATTTTTTTTTTAAAACAACTATTTGATTTGTAAGGTTAGATTTCTTTGAAATTCAAGAAATGATTTTGTTCAGTGTCCCACTCTAATGTTCTCATTGCACACTTTCAACTACCATATATTTTGGCGGATAATGCGACCTTCAGATAAGAGGAGCCCATGATTTCAATCAGTTATATGGTTTTAGCTCACTGTTTAGTCACTGTTTTTGTATCAGGCCTATGGAATGACCACATTTGTTGGGGGAGGGGGTCTTGTTTGGATGCTTCAAGAGTCGTCTTATCTACCGACTGCAATTTACGTTAACTTATTTCGTTGTTTTTACTCTGGTCACAAAGTGTGTGTTCTGTGCTTTGTGAATGACGAAAATTTGGATTTGAGAAAATTAGGTTGATGAATTTGAATAATAAAAGATGCATCACAAAATGAAAAACTCTGGACAAAACCTAAAAAACCTAAATGAAAAATGTTGCAGTTTAATAATATAAAGTTTCATGGCTGAGGTACATTGTATTGTAGTGTAGAAGGTGCACCCCCACCCCCTGCCTACTGTTAGGAATGTTTTCCTTTCTACTGTCTTGGGGTGGGGGGGGGGTGTAAAATTGGGAGTAAATATTTTTAATGTTTTATTTCATAATATGTATGTTATGGAACTCCAACCAACAGTCTGCGAACATGATTGTCTTTTTGATTATGTGCTACCTCCTTAATTTTGTCTTATGTTCTCATGGACTATTCAAAATATTATAAAAACTAAAAATACCAAATCTGAGGATATTGGTCTCTATAAATCCACGAACCTCATTTATTTATTTATGGATCTAGTGTGGTGGTACGAGTGTTATATACTGACATAAAAGTGGATTCATAATGATTTTCTGCATTGCCCCAAAATGATGTCACTACTATTTTCATTGGTTTGCTCAGATAATGTAATGGTTAGCATGTCTGCCTCACACATAGAAGGGCCCGGGTTTGATTCCTGGCATGTGCAAAGGGTGTATAAAACTCTTCATTAGCACAAATTTCCCTATGCACTCAGCAGCTAATTATGTACACTCTAAGCTGTGTGATTAGGGTTAAAGTATCCGTTTGGTGGACTTCCATCCTGCCAAGGAGGTGGTCTTAAAAATTGTTAAGAATGAAGACCTGGTCTTGACTAGACTTGAAACTTGTAAGGATCACCTAACTAACACATGCAAAGGAAACCGGGACTTTGTCACCAGCTGTACATACTTCAATGGGAGTTGTCTCTTAAGAGACAGGTGCTTTACTTATTATTTACTTAACATTTGTAAAAGTTTTCTCGATGTATTTTGAGGGCCAAATCTTTTTCAAACGTACTCTAAATATCAAAAATATTCTGCAAGCTGTCTACTTTGTAAGTGCTCATTTATTGGTGGCATGCAGTAATACTATCAGTTGAATTTTTAAAAAACTTTATAATGTTTAAATAAAAAAAGCCCAAATGGCTAGTAGTTGAATCGGAGCCACTTGAATCCACCCTCAACTCCTGGTAACTTTGATTTTGTGCTTTTGTGAATATATACGACTTGAAACAAATTACCTACCTAAGATACCCTTTGGACGCTACTCAGCTGTAATTTGTCTAATTTTTCATGTTGTACTCTTAACCCATAAGAACCCAGACCCATTTCTACTTGAAGGAACATTATGTGGGATTCTGGATAGGCAAATTGACATACAGTCACGTGACTGCACCAGGATGTTCATTAGATGTCACTTAGTACACTGCATGAGTTAAAATCAAAGATAAAATATAATATTATATAAAAGACTGTCCAGATCAATTAAATTCTATGTGACACCGGTATCACAGTGGGTTCTTATTAGTTACGGTCAAAACTGTCTCTGTCACGCTACATCTTCGGCATCCAGTCCAGCTGATGCCAAACTAGTTGTGTATTTTTTAAATTTTTCCAGTGTTTGTCTAATCAATTTTTGAAGGTATCTGGAGTTAGGCTGTTTACTACTTTTTCATTGTAGCAAAGTTTTTTTTTTTTTCATGATGGAAATAAAGGTAAGGTGTAACTTTGAGTTTTTATTTTGACAACAAAAAAGATGATTGTTTAGAAACTGACTTTCATTTCACTTTACTGGATTTGCCTTACAGGTTGTTTTTTTTTTTTTTTTTTTTTTTTTTTTTTTCATAATGATATCTTAACTCTTAAATTCATATGAGAAAATCTAAATGTTAATATCAGGGGGAATAACTACTGATCAAAGTTACTTCCCTTTATGCGTATTTTAAAATTTATTTTGTATTTCATCTGACATAATAAATTTAACAATTTGTTTCCTTTAGTGACGAGCTGTGATGATTCATCATCATTATCAGACTTATAAACCTTTCCCACATCATTTATTGTAGACCTCAGGGTGGGTTTCACTGATTTTAAGATGTTTGTCAGGAAAAGATGACTTCATATCCATTAAAGTACTATTGAAAAAAAAAAGAAGAAATCCTATAAAATGTCGAAATTGTACTTGTTTCTTTCTCTTGTCATACACCATCTCTGTGCATACGTCAACATAATTTAGATTCGATAAAATCTTTTTAATGTATATCAGGTATGTCAAACATGTGGCCTGTGGCACACACACGTTTGTTTGTTTTTAAGAGCTTCATGCAAATACGAGAGTAAAATAAATCCACATTACTTATTTTCATATTACTTACCTAAAATGTGGTCACAAATTGCTCATAGTTATGTTAACTGGCCTGCATACTGTGTACTCACATTATATTTGGCCTTCCATAGTAAATGATATATATAGTTCATAGTACATTATAATTTTAGAAAGAAATTTCCTAATGCTCGATGTTAGACAGTCAGCAATATCAAATTCAGAAGAAATCTTTGTATTTCCGTACTTGGAACTATATCAAGGTTATCTACTTGCAAATGTCCCTTCAGTTCTGCACACTTTCACACATTGGCACTGATGAATTAAATGCCTTGTTTTCTCAACTCGGGTCATTTTTGCTGCTTACAGATTGTTCAGCTATCTTGAAACAAAGGGAGAAAATTTTGGATAAAAAGAAGAGAGGTTCAGCTCCGCCCTCGCAGAGTGTATCACCACCTCCAGTCCCAGATGCTAATTTTCTAAATAACATTCTTGATGTTGGTGCTGCTATTAGGGCCAAGGCTAACAAAAAGCCCCTCGGTGCAGGTGGCTGTGGTGGCAGCAGCGGCATCACAGGATCTGCTCAGGCAGCCAGCTCTTTCACTAGGGGACAAGCTGCTGTCAAGAAGGGTCTAACCAAAGTTGAAACATCTAAGCCTAAGACTATTGGGTCTGATAAACCGTTACCTAAGCTTAATAAAGTTAAGAGGTCCTCCGATTCGTCCAGTGGCTCAAGCCATATGCAGAGCAACATTAATAAAGTAAATGCTAACATCAGTAGTCTTAATAAAGCTTCTTCGAGCATCAACAACATGGGTAAAGCGGCTGCCAATCTTAGCTCTACTACATCAAAAGGTTTCTCCACAGTTGGTCACAAAAAGGATGTTACCATTGCCAGTGATGTCAGTAAGGACTATTCAGCCAGTAATCCAGAGTTCAATTCTTATAGCAGCCAATCATCCCAGTATCAGACTTATTCGAATTCTCCAGAACTTTCCAAATATACAAATATAGATCACTCCTCATCTTATAGCGGTAGCCCTACATATTACAACAATACAGAAGATCGTCTCTCCGTGTCCAGTGCAGGTAGCACCAACGTTGATAGCATTCCCGAAAGTAAAACAAGTCAATATAGTAACGTAAAATCTGAGTCCCGAGCCAGGTATGGAAATGTTCAAGAATCTGGTGGATGGATCTCAAACTTCAAGAAAAAGGGTATTTTTTATTGTTTTTGGTGTTGTTCTCCTTTTCCTCTCCTCAAACCACTTGTGATTGTAGTTAAACCTCACATTTCCAAACAACCTCATCCTCCATACTTTGAAAATGTATCCGCTGGGATTGTTTTAATTATTTTAAATTAAATATTTAAATTTAAATTGAATAAGGTAATTTGAATATTTAATATTATATGATTTGATTGTTTTGTTTAACTGTTTAATGGTGGGTCATTTATTGCCAAATTCGGTTTCTTTTTTTAATACACAATTCATATAGACAAATTATTGTGGACAAATTAATGTAGGCACATTTTTGTAGACAATTTGTTGTTTGTTTGATTTGTTTAGCAGCATATCAACCCTTGATGGGTCATTTAATGCCAAAATCAGTTTAAAATTTAAAAAATAGTCTTGCGACTTTGGTGAAAGGTTATTTTATTTTTTTTAATTAGTGTCTTGCGACTTTGTTGATATTAATATTATAGTATTAATTTTGTAAACAGGCACCTGTAAATAAGGCTGCCAGACAGGTTTTACATATTGATGTCAATGTATGTTGTTATTATTGTATTTGCGAGGGGTGATTACTACACGTCTCTTACAACTCCTTTAAGAGCAACTAACAGGAACACAGTCTTCATTGATACGCTTCGCATGTGATCCTAGAAGGCGGTGCTGTATCAGACGACAAATTTCATTTTATAGGCCAGACACCTATATATGTCAAGACCATTTAGTCAACAGTTATCTTTTCACATTTCTCACCTGCCTGGCTCAGTCTATCATTACAAAATTGTGTCTTTACTAATACAATAAATCATCTGCATGTCATTCATTTCTAAAATCTTTCTTGGTCGTTGCATATTTACTGGATTGTAACATCCTACTGACTGGGTTGCATGTTCATGAATAAATAAAGTGTGAAAAATACTGGTGACCATGAAATAAGATTTGAAATATGAATATATCGTCGCATTGGATAAAAAAGGCTGTATGTTCATTTTTATGGTTTTGAGATATGAGCAATTAAATATTTTGAACAGTTATATTTTGATGGCAGAAAAAACAGAAAAGGTGACTGTAACAATGTTTTTTATTAATTTTGCTTATATTTATACCACATGGACATAAGGCTTTCTTGAATCAATGCAGTTGGAGTTAAGGCCTTTTTGACACAAGTTTCTGTATTTGATTTACCTTAAATGAAAGTCAATATCTCCAGATATGATAGCCTTTTCATGAGTGTATTTGGACATAAGGCTGTTTTCAAGTAAGAAACTGATGTAACATTTGTAAAAATGTTATTTTTCCAAAAAGTGGACATACAGCTTTTTTGATCCAATGTGATATGTAATCTTATCATTACCATTGTTATCAATAATTCATTTGTTAAACTATTAAATCATAACAGTAATTGTAGCCTTGGCATGGTTGAAAAAAAACCCTGACAACAGACGTTTAATGAGAGAGAGGGAGAGAGATTTATGTAGGTGGGTCCTGAGATTATTGCATAGAATTAAACTGGGTTGCGATCGAACAAGTTTGAAGAACCCACGTCTATATAAGCCTTCTTATATTGGTGACCTCATTTAAAGTTTGGTACCTTTCCTTGGGTCTTTGTGGCCCAAAATGTTGATGGACAATTTTGATGGCATTTAACAAATAGATAAAATTTTAAGCCAATGTTTGATAAATAGTTCATCTTCTTCTCCTGAGCTTCAGCATTTTATTATTGAAGGGAGGAACCTTTCCTTCTTCCTGTGAAGCACACGAGCATCTGATTGAGGTCATTTATGGAACGAACAGTAACTTCTCATATAAATTGCATTGACTTTCCCACTATAAAATAAAAACCATTGTTAGGTTTCATAATTGCATTTAATATTGGACAGATTTGTCTTCAAGCCATTCATGCATTCGGCTTAGTTTTCTTTCTTTTCTTTTTTGTGATTTTCTTCAACAATCTAGAAAAAATATCTACAGTCATGTCAATGGACAGACAATTGTCTCGAGACTTGTTGACTCATAAGACACAGTCAAAAAGGAAAGGGGGAGGGGGATGTTGTTATAGTCATAACACGTTGATTTTGTGACATAGTTGCACAGATTCATCCATGAGTCAGTGTCAGCTGTTGTTGTTGACTGTGCAAATAGTATAAGAAAAGAGAATTGGGTCTCCTTTCTTGAAAAAGAAAAGACAAAAAATATCAATCACTCTGGCTGGAAATCTGTATAGAAACTGTCAACATAGGTTTCTTCAGTTTTTAAGTGATTCTGCCTGGCTGGCTATCTATCTATGCATATGTCGTGTGTACAGGCCCAATGGAGTTAGAGGGATGAAAATTTAAACATTTACCCCTTATGTCTAGAAAAAACAGGGGTTTTTTTTAACCGCCCCACCGGGGGGGGGTTAAGTTTACAATGTAAATTTATACTAAATTGGTCCCTTTAACAAAAGAACAGATAAATGGGCTGAACACAGCTCTACTCACCAAACTGCTCAATTCTTATTTTTTGCATCTTTGAATATAACTTGAGAACGCGAGCATAGAATTGAAGATTCTGGAGTCTGAGATTCAAAAACTAGTTTCACGTTGATGGTGTCCATTTACCCCCCACGTCCCAAGACACAGATTTCTTTCATCATAACAGGCAGTTTGTTACCCTCAGTTTATATAAAACTAGCAGAGTACCCATCAAAAATTATCAGAATATCTGTGTGCTCTGCCTAGGATCAAAGTGTGTCTCTCTGGCAGTTCAGCCTAGGATCAGAGTGCATAGCAAGAATGCGTAATGTTAAAACATTTTTACCTATAAAACTGATTCGTTTGAGGCCATTACATAAATGAAACTTTTGCTCTGTTTTTCAATACTAAATTTTATTGTTCACCAACCAAATAAAGTTATGGAAAACAAACATTTTTTTATATGCAATGTCACATACTTAATAAAGTTGGCGGGTCGGATTCGGCTCCCTAGGCCGTAGTTTGCCGACCCCTGCTCTACGTCAATATACACCTGAGAAATACCAGCTACTACTTTGTATCAAATTTTATGCGATTATATTTTATAAACTCAGCTCAAAAATATCTGAAACTAATTTAATACTTTAAAGTATTGTACCCGAGCATAGTGCCTTCGAGCACAGATAAGTCGGATTAATTATTTTTATGTTAATGAACACTTAAATCAGGACTTGATCTGCCAGATTATTTTAAACCAGGCTGGATGAAATCTAAAGATTTTTATTTGTTTTACTAGTTAATCCCTGTGAAAAAAATTCCCAAATTTACAGGTATCCTCCTCCGCTATCCAAAAATAGAGCGATCCTGAAAAAGCCCTTCGTAAGCTGAAATGGTGTAAAGAGAAGAAGCAGTTATAGGGGAAAAGTTTTTGAGCATTCCCAGATCCAAAATCTGTGAGGAAGAAAGAATTACGATACCTCAAAGTAAACCTCCTCGTGTATATGCATGCTGTAAATGTTGCCATTTGCAATGTAAATGAAACACATGCATACACAGGGAGCAGTTTATATCAGAACGGCAGTGAGTCAGGTGCCCGTATGTTATGCCAGATTAAGTTGCATACACAAAGTTGCCAGGACCTTGGTTTCAAGAAGCCAAAGTGTCATAAGTGGAAAATTCCACACCTGACCTCACTGTATTACGATTCAAAGACGAGAGATGAGGCCGATTCCCAAGGCATTTAACTCATTCTGACTAAAGTTAAAGCTTGGTTATCTTTGTTTATCTCTTTAGAAACGTAATATGTGATATGTGAAACGGTGAAAAACGAAACTAGTCCCAATCAAAACATATTATTGTCACCGCTAGATTTACACGCATTAATTACTGTATTATTTACTTATTCTCTCATCTGTACAAAGATATTGTTGAAAAGGTGCAGATACCTCTTTGAGTAACAGTGATAAAATGAGAAAGCTTTTGTCTATCTATTGCACAGAAAGTGAAGAAACTGGACAGAGGTGTAAGTGTGATATCTCCTTATGTATATGCAAATATTCCAAAATCCGAAACACCTTTGGTCCCAGGCATTTTGGATGAGGGGTACTCAACCTAGATTTACTAATATTTACTTTCCTTTTTGGATGTAGTATCTGTATATGTTTACTTCATTGGTATGTCGACTTGCTCGTCTTATTTATAACCATGGAAATATACTTTATACTCTAAATATCTGCCAGACTTTGGTTTAGTGTCTTTCCAATACTAGTTACATGCAGCTGTTCCAATACTAATTACATGTAACAGTTCACAAATGTGGTAAACCTTGTACAATGGTGTGCCTGCCTTGAAATGTTAGCATCTCTTTTCTTCCTGATTATCTGAAAATCATGTCATTGTCTGTCCTCAAAGGAAGCAGAAGGAGATAATGAGAAATTCCGACACCAATTACCCAAAATGTCTGCCACTTTTATTTTTTATCTGCTTCTATTAGCCGTCCTACGTGTCTGGTAGGAGAGCAATCTGATGTTATTATATCCGTCCAGATTCTACATCTGATTACAAGTTGCTTCCACTCACTCGCTCCATATTTTTTATTATTTGTATTATTGGAATTATTTTGTGATTTTGCACAAAGACTATAACATTGTCAGTTACATTCTCAATGCATTACACAATTTTCTGCTTAACCGACACAGGTTTTGCCAGACAAAGAAAGGATGCTTTACTAAAACGTTCAAATTTATTTAATACTTATTTCAGCTTAGAAGTAGGTACAAACAAAATGAATAAAAATATTTCAGTGTGAAATTGAAATCTGGGAAGTTTTAAAATCTAGCAAAAATCAGTATATTATTCGATTTTAGCAAAATTTTGGATACTCATTCACTAAAGACTGGTTAAAAAAAAAAAAAGCAACTTAGAAAGTAAGCTGGATATTAAGTGTGTGTGCATGCACACGTACAGAAGTAGACAAAAAAGCTCAACTTTTCTGTTTAATGAAAGGAAAAAGGATCCAATTGTAGTCTGTAATTTCATAGGTATTATTCAGTTATAAATATCTGTCATTTCTGTTTAAGCTAATATCTGTATTCATTATTCCATGCATTATTTGGACTAGTATCTTTATCTTTGTTGTTTTTATCACATTTTGGATGTTATAGGAATCAGATGAGAATCAGAAAAAACTTAAGAGAATGTTTTTTTGTTTAATAAACCTCTGTTGGTATATAAAGAAAACTATGAAAATAGTTTAGTCGACTGCTTGCCAGTGTTAAGCACGGAGGCATCCAGTGTTGATAGCGGTGACTGCTTGCCGGTGTTAAGCAAGGAGGTGTCCCATTAGAGGTTTTGTTCAGCTTTGACTTCTTGCACCGAACCATGTCATTGTTTTACCCCACCCCCTTTTGTTTTTTACAATTAGTTACTGTATATATTTGAATACAAATTGACTGTGTATATAAAACAAAGTCAGAATAAAACAGAAAATTCCAGAAGATCTACTAACTCAAGTATAAGCCAAGCTTAGACAAGAATCAAATTTTACCATCAATTTTAACCGATAATCAAGACATTTGATGTCTCATTAGCAAGAAGAAAAGGGCAAATACTTGTATAAACCCATAAGATTATTTCACATTTTAATTTTGCATCCTTACTAAATATGAATAAATGATTTATGTGTATAATGTGTTTTTATTTAAAAAATAAATATATAAAAAGAATGACAAAAAAAAAATAGATATGGTTAACCAAATCCAAAGAGATTTTCTTCATTAGATTAGGCAAACACTTGCGAGCCTGTTATTTTGTAATTCTATCGTTATGGGGCCATTCTTGTGAATCTACTGTGTCTGATATTTGATCAACAGTTTTTGAATCATGAATTTTTCTATCTTCAACACTTTGATCTCTATTTTAAGGGCATAAAAGTACAATTCTCTGATGAGAAGTCTTTCTGCAAAAAATAAAGTGAAAATACCACACGATACACACCGAACATTATCCATATTATACTTCACACAAAATGATGGTAGTAAATTGATTTTCAACAACTGGTATTATCACTCACTGATATATTTGTGCTAACGATGCAGTATTTGTCCAGAGCCATGTACTGGGCTTGTACTATTGACTTGAGTATAAGCCGAATTTAGGCAATTTCTCTTCGTAAAAATCCTTGTCTTATATTCCAGTATATACAGTACTTTCTCTGTCTACTTGTGACCTTTCTTTCCCTGACTAATTAAGCATCTAATTCTACTTGTTACTATATAAGTAAAGCAACCAACAAGTTTTCAATTGGTAAAATACATCACAGCTTACTTGATAAAGAGAATGGAAATCTAAATTGTCAGCCTCTTTTCCAAACATATACTAGCAAAAGTTGGAGTTTTATTCCAGCTGTATATTATTTAACTACTTTAACCTTGTTTTTTAATTGATGATATTTCCAGTCCTTTGTTGGTCATTCATTTTTTCAGTCACTTAATGTTTCTAATTTTTTTGAACATTTTAATCAAAATTTCAACTGAATAATATTCCACTTTTCCTAGTCATTGGCACATTCTCTGCAAGACCCTCATGTCCCCTAGCAAGCACAAGAGTTTCTGTTCCTATCTACTACTTAAATCTTTGGGTAAAATCCTAGTTTCTGTGCGTAAACTTGAAGATAACTCCTGTTATCCTTAAAATTAACTAAGGCTTACAAGATTATCTCCCCCAGACTTGCCAGTTTGCCCTTTTCCTTTTTTGGCCAAAGGTTTTGAGTGTCAAAATATCCGATTGAAATTATCAGCACTGCAATTTTCTGGTACTTCACTCCTTCAGCTAAAAATAGGAAAGTAAGCTTCCCTCAAAGTGGGAAGCTAATATACTAATGGTGGCACCCCCAAGGCCAGCCCTGATTGGTTAATATCCCAGCACTATGTAAATCACCTTGATACACTCTAAACAGCCAATCATGAAGGGGGACACAACTCCTATTAACTCATAAATAGTTAACATTGAGTTTGAGTTTTTTCAGAACACAAACAAATCAATAAAATCTGCCCCAAATCTTGGGTTAGGGTTTTATTACCAAGTTTGAGACCGTTGGCCAAAGAAGTGAGAAAAAAAAGAAGCCAAATTTGGCTTAAAAAAACTAAAAAGGCAACCTAGCAAGTCTGGGGGAGATAATCCTCTAAGGCTTTGTTCATTTTTAGCCTAAACGGAGTTATCTTCCAGTTTAGGCATGGAAACTCAAATTCTACCAAATGTTTAATCATTTTTCATGACTGTAGTGCTTTACTGGTTTCAGTTTGTCGTTTGTCAGCGTTGCCTTTTCCTACGATGTCTTCTTCTAAATCCAGTTTCGTGGTCTCGCACTCGAGCTCTTCGCCCTCTTATTACTCATCATCATCATCATCATCGTCTACTTTACCAACTGACTATTCCAATCAACAACAAGCTAACCTGAGAATGGTGAAAAGTACATCTTCACCTGCCTATATTTCTACCGAATTAGAAGATGATGATGGCTCATCTCAACGACTTGTCAAACTACGAAAGGTGCCACAGCGGCAGCTACTAACCCCTACCAAAACATATACTCCTCCCGAATCTTCGCCTTCACGGACCCATGGGTGGAGGAAGAATCTTCGAAGAAATGGTATGCCAGTGACCACCTTGCACCACTCCCCAATCTTTTCATCTTAGTTATTTTCTTCAATCTTATTTTTATGTTACCAGAAACACTTAGCTAAGAGACTTTTCAATAAGTATAATTATATGTATTATATATTATTATATTTATAAGTATAATTGTTAATCACTACTTTAACTAAGCTTTTGTGTCCTGGTTGCAAAATGAGTGTGTGTGCACGCACACACAGCTTAGAAGGAACTGTGGTTGTCAGTGTTCACAGACAAGCATTGCTTTCTCACTGGTTATTTTTCTCCATCTGTCGCCAATCCTGACTTTTTGTGACATAACAAGAAAAAAAAAACTCTAGTATTTGGCTTTTGGCAATATAACAAATATGTAAAAATGCTTGCAACAATTTGATTTATAAAGTATACATCATATGCAAAGGTTGTTTTAAATCAAGTAGCAGGGTTGCCAGATTTGGCCAGAAGGGGAGATAATCCAGATTTTATCTCTGAGACTTAACCAACAGTTGCGTTGGAATAGCGTCGAATTTAGAAATTGTGTAAGTCTGGAAGCAGAGATTCAATACCAACCTCAAGACTCACATGATTTCCAAAATCGACGCTATTCCAACTCTTGTGTTTGGTAAGTCTCCATGATAAAGCTCAGATTATCTTTCTTTCTAACTAAATCTGGCAATCCTGTTTAGTACTAAAGAAAGTATTGTAGCTTGATCCATTGTTATTGATTCTGTGATGTTTTACATGTCCCATTATTGTGATGTCACCAAATATATTGCATCAGCAAAAACAATTTAGGTTGTGTAATAATCTAAAATTTTAAAATGCTCATTTAGATTTGCAGTCTTTGATTAGAAAATTAATCTTAGGGTTATTAACTCCTTCTTATCCCTGCAGGGAGGTGAAACCTTAGCTGCACATTTTCTTTTTTTTTTTTTTCCTGCTTTTGCAAAAGGACAAAAATATAGTTTTAAAATAATATTTTAAACATTTTTGTTTTACAAAGTTATAGATTTTATTTCATCAGTTTTTAAAATACTTGTTTCTATCATAAAATCTCAATTTGCTTTGTTGACAGAACTAATTTTTCCTTTAGTCATGAATATTTGTAAATATTTGTAAAATCCAGGTTTCAAATCCCAGTATTGAAATTGGCTAGAGAGAAGCACTCCACCTTCATTATGACTTCATTTGGAAGATGTTATGATTTTTATTCAATTTCTTTTTTTTCTCTACATTTTAGGTTTTGATGAAATATAATGGTATAAATATCTGTCCATTTGTCAAAAATATTAATTGACAAATATTAAATCTGTCAAAATAATAACTGACTAATACTAAATCTTACTTACATAACTGCAAAAGCAAGTGTAAAAATTAGTGTGAAAAATTATTCTTTCGTAGAGTTTAAAATATAATGAAACTAATATTGTTAGTTTAGTTTATTCCTGTAAACTGTTTGAGGCGCATAGGGCTGCAACCACCCCAGGCAAGCGAGTTCGGTTCTGGGCCACTCCTTTCCTGCTAGCCCCCCCTGTCAATCTGGCTGCCTTTGCCTCACTCTCAATTGATCTTCTCCAAGTTTGTTTTGGTTTCACAAATCTTCTCTTCCGCTGTGGATTCAAGTCCAGTGTATCTGCCTTTGACATTGTCAGCTGGTTTGGTGCGTCCAATCCATCCCTACATTCATTTCTTTATGTCCTGGTTGATGGGGCTCTGATTAGTTCTCACCCACAGGCTGATGTTAGAAATCTCAGGCCACCTGTTCAGGATGTGTCGTAGGCATCTGTTGATGATAGTCTAGAGTGTTGGTAATGGTGTCGGTCACTCTCCGTGTCTCCGATTCATACCGGAAAGAGCTGCCGTCACTTGATATTGAAGATTCAAATCTTAGTTTGGAGGGACAATACCCTTGGTGTTTCAAATGGATCGTAAGGTGTTGAATACAGGTTTTGCCTTGCAGATTTGATTCTTGGCTGCACTGCCATCTTTGCTGACTGCTCCCAAGGTATGT
The DNA here is from genome assembly GCA_006491835.1 of Architeuthis dux. NCBI lineage: Eukaryota > Metazoa > Mollusca > Cephalopoda > Oegopsida > Architeuthidae > Architeuthis > Architeuthis dux. The sequence continues at coordinate 5,338,266 of VCCN01002036.1, forward strand.
GAAGCAGTCTACTCCTTGATATTCTCTCCCTGTAATTGAATTGGAAACTCCTGTTTGTTGTCGACTCACATCATCTCTATCTTCTTTCTATTGATCTCGAGGCCAGGTCTCCTCTGCGTCTTTGGAGAGTCATCTCAGCTTTGACTGTGCCTGTTGTCGTTTGTGAGAAAAGAGGCCAACATCTTCGGCAAAAACAAGGTCCTAAAGTTGTTTTCTGATGGTCTGCTGTATGTCTGTGTGTTACTAGCCATGGTTGTTCTTTTCATGATCCCTTCAATTGGGATCAAAGGTAAAATCCAGACCCCAAGTGAAAAGTGCAAAGAATTCAGACCCCTTTAACTACATAAAAAAACATTGTGAAGAAATAGTATCATAATATACTTGTTTTGATTGAATTAAATTAAACTTTGATTATGGTGTAATCTGAAAATTTGCGCTTTTGACTTTAATCAGTTTTGGGGTCTGGATTTTACATTTGATATGATTGACGCAGACATCATGCCTTACCCTGGTCTTCACTGTAAAAGGGCTGATTAACTTCCCATTGTGGATGATTTGACAGATTGAGTCCTCAGATAGATGCCAGATATGTTGATGAATTTCAGGAATCCTGTTGTAATGCATTAGCTCCCAGATTATCTCTCTGTCTATTGTTAGTAAGATTACAATATTGGCTATTCTGATATCAAATGTTAATTTTTAGTGACATGTTATTGTGTAATAGCAGTTCTACTTTTTGTTATAAAAACTGGGTGATTCAATAATATTTTTCTTCATAATAGTTTATCAGTGTATTCCAGAAAACTTGTAAAATCTAAGGTCTAATAGCTATTTTTAATGGTCACCAATCAAAAGAGAATGTACATATTTGTTTTGTATATTATTTTCCTTTTGCCAATGTTGATTTTCACCTTTCATTGGCATGTCGTATGCCACAATTTGTTCTGTAGGGTAAGTTTTCTTTCTTACTGCTCCCCTGTCACACTTTTATAAAACATATTTCGCAGAGCTTTTGCAGACTTTTGCTTTTCTTTGTTATTTGTCAATTAAAGAGATAATTTAGATACTCTCTCTCTCTCCAACTTTCAGCCTCCAATTGTTATTTGTCAAGTAAAGGGATAATTTAGATACTCTCTTTCCAACTTTCAGCCTCAAATTTTAGCCGTTTCTCAGCAACAAGGCTAAATGTTCGTCAGCCAGGAACTCCCCGTCATAGATCGGCAGCAATGTCCCACTACAGGCCCGCGGCCATGTCAAACTCCCAGCCCTCCAACTTCTCAATTACTAAATCAGTTTACCAATCAAACACAAGGACTTCTGCTGCTGCTTCTGCCATATCTCCTACTCCAAGCCCTTGTGTAGTGAATGCCAAGGTGGCATATTCAGGGGCCCAAATTTACTCACCTCCTAAGGTAGCCTCAACTACTCAGCACTTGGCAAAGTATGAAAATTATTCCCCTCCCTCCTATCAATATGAACCTGCAACTTTCTCAAAGTCGGCCTTTCATAAATCGTCCACGTCGTCATGCCGAGAGGTCATTGAATTGGAAAAATCTGCCTCTCTTCCAACACCCAAAGTGGCTACGTTTCAGGAGGTAACCCTCAAACAGACCAAATTTTCTGACATCCTTTACGGCAAAAAAGATCAAGCGAAGCAACAGTTCACCCCCTTTGCCAGGTACATGAAAGCGTCGTATGGAAATCCCCCTTCCTCTTCCAGTTACTGGAACTGGGGTGTCAAAACGGACGCACGATCGTCGCCAGTCAAAAGTACTCAGACAAGGGGTCTACTAAGCCGATCGCAGCCCTCTTCCACAGCAACGTATTTTCGCCCTTTTGGCTCCTCAAACTTCCAACCCTCGTTTGCGACTAGCTCCCCGGAATACAGGGCGGAAGACTATCGTCTGAAATCTGCCTCAGCGCCGTCTCTTGTACAGAATCGGATCCACCAATGGGCCTCTAATGTGACCGACAATGGTATCC
>VCCN01002036.1:5350240-5361766 GCA_006491835.1 Architeuthis dux
CTCTGGCCTTGGCTTTCTTTCTTTCTTTCTTTTTATTGTCTAAAGACTCCTTTCCAGATTTAACCCATTAACGCCCAAATTTAAAACACAAACTTTTTGTGCTTTCACACTGTTCTGTGTGTCCGTGGTGTGTATTTAGCTAATATATCATACCTACTATATGTAGTACATTGGGCAGAAGATACATGGTGCTGTTGAGTAATAATTTGAAATATAAATTTAACATAATTGGATCTTTAAAAACACCTATTATATAATATATAGTGGCGGTGTGGGCTTTAATGGGTTAATTATTCCTTTTTACTTTTTGATTTTTCTTTTCTTTTTGTTTACTTTTATTTTCCTCCACATTACTCCCCCCTTCCCTCACCTGTCTCTGATGATGATAATTACTTGCACTTAATTTCATTCATGGAAAGTGTTAACACACAAAAGCCTACATACACACACAGGCATGCACACATACATACACACACGGAGCTCTTTATTATAAGAAAATCCTTGATTTAGTATGTCTCAACTGATGATGATAGAAGCATAGAACAATTTATGCATTTTCTGTTGCTGAGAAGTACTCGTTCCAAGACCTGTTCTCCGTCTCCATTTGCTAAAAAACTTGCTTTTCTCTGTGGTATTTGTCTATTGGTCAACTGTTATGTCTTGCAAGGGAACAGATCAAGAGACTAAATGGTTTTGAAAGAATATTGATGTGTATGTGCACACGCACACATCCATACAATTTCTTTGCCTTTTGTGCCTACTGCACTCCTACACACACACACACACATACACACATGCCTACTGCACTCCTACACACACACATGCCTACACACAGATGCAAGCACACTCACTTCTATGTAGCCACCAGCTTAGAATGACGTGGTATGGTCTACATCAATATATAGTGATGTGTGCTACTCTATCAGGCATGAGAACAAGGACTGCTATCTCTCCATATTGTAATTTTGTCACCCTGCCATAAGGTATGGGTGACTAGGATTTATTACAACGACCAATTGGGGGTACATAGAGGTGTTGTTAGTGTTGCTGCTGCTGTCTTGAAAATCTTTAAAAACGAACCCCCCATCACGACCGAATCAATGAGTGAGTCGTTCAGTTATCGTTTAATTCTTTCATCCATTTCTCCTTCTCTGATTTCTTCCTTCCTTCCTTCCTTCCATTTCATTCTGTCTATTACACTGTGCAACGTATTTTTACTTTTTCTTTTTGTTCCTGGGTAATAAGTGTTATTTTATGTTTGATTATGTTGAAAACAATATAGAAAATGTCAATTCTTCGTTTCATACTTGACATTTGTGACAAGGACTGATAATTTGAAATCTACTCGTTTCCAATTTGGATAATGGGTGGATTTGCACAATTTGAATCAAATAAAGTAAGAAAAACAATTAGATATGAATATCATTGTCCTAGTTCAAAAACCAAAGTTTGAAGGGAATAATAGCAATTTTCTATACTTTTTAAATATAAGCAATTAGAAAATAACACTCACTACCCAGGAAAAAAGAATCTTGTTGCATGGTATTATGTATGAAATTCTTATGGCAGTTGTATATGTACCACTGTTCATATGATATCTAAAATCAGACTGAACACCTCTTACAACTTTCTCAGTAACTAACAAGTACCACCTTCAAAGAATAATAGGTACTCAGTGTTAATGACGACTATTCTGATTACAGTAATTACTCGAGTACAACGCAATCTCAAATATAATGGGACCCCCAAATTTTGTAGCTAAAAATCAGTAACCTGTCAATATATATTATCATTATTTTTACACTTGAGTATAATGCTACCCTCCAATTTCAACCCTGATTTTTCATATTGAATTTCTCGCATTGTACAAGAGTAAAACACTAGTCATTTTTTATAGCCTTTGTGTTTAAAGATTATTTCATACTTGAATGCTTGTTTGTTTCTGTTGTTTTAACTTTCTGGGTTTATTTTTTTAATGTGAAAGTCATTGTAAGGAAGTAATGTTCTTGCTTACTGAAACATTCCTCTAGTGATAATTCTGTTCATTTTTCTTTTTAACTCTGTTTTTGTTTTTCTTCGTCATGTCGATACTTAAAGGATTAAGAATCACTTGTTAATGTCATTTCTGTACACATTGATATTGCGTGCTGTTAAGTCACAGACAACATTTTTCTGCACTTATTAATAATGTACAGTTTTTGTGCTTTCATAGCAATTGAAAACTGTGTACAAGTAGATTAGAAAGAAATACTTAGATAGTTTTTGTGCAGAACGCAGAATGTGACAAGTATTGAGGTGGATTCCAGCAGGGAAGGCGGAGGCTGAATGTATTGCCCTGTCTCACCTTTCATTTTGTTGCTCATCATGTAAAATTTGAAGCTAATTTTATATTGAAGTATATAAAGTCACTTTGTATAGAGAGTAACTGTATTTCTTACTGTATAACACGATTCTTGTATGATACGAGTACTAGATTTTGAGATGAAGAATAGGTATAAAATTGTAGCTTCTTGTATAATATGGGTACCTCTCTATACAGTTTGGCAGTCGTGATTTTCTGCTTTGATGTTCCAAATTTGTGTACTGCAATACAGCAGTTATACTATAAGTAGCTACTATTTTTATGTTATGTACTGTCACAATGGTAGTTATTTTAATATTATCAAATGAAATAACTCAGTTTGAAGATCAAATTAATTAAAAAAAACAATTTTTCTGCGTGCATTCGAGAATGGCACAAGCCCCCCTCCCCCTGTCCAGTACAGCAATACTTTGAATATTGTGGTCTTGATTACTGTAGGTTTTGATGTAGTACGTGTTAAGGTATTGCTGTACAAATTAATGTAACTAAGTATAAGCTGAAAAAAAACCACATTAGATTATAATAAGACCTTGAACAGTGCGGTTTTGAACAGTACGGAAAATATTAGAATGTATTAAGCCCACTAATCAAGGTATACCTGTATTTTATTTCCTAGTTGGTAGGTGAATGAATTCAAATCATATCGTGCGATCTTGAATATAATGTGCCCCCGACTTTTTGTAGCTGAAAATCAGTTATAGATTATAATGTTATTTTTCTACGCATGAGTATAATGCTACCCCTCCTAATTTTTATATTAAATTTCTTGCATTGTACACAAGTAAATACAGTAATTTTGCACAAAACCTGATGCCTTTTTGAGTCAGCCATTCATCTGTCACCTTTAAGATTTTGATTTTTAACATGTCCGTAGTATTAAGATTTTGATTTTTAACATGTCGGTAGTATTAAGATTTTGATATCAAACTTTTTGGTAGTATTAAGATTTTGATTTCGAACATGTCGGTAGTATTAAGATTTTGATTTCGAACATGTCGGTATAATTAAGATTTTGATATCAAACTTTTTGGTAGTATTAAGATTTTGATATCAAACTTTTTGGTAGTATTAAGATTTTGATTTCGAACACGTCAGTATAATTAAGATTTTGATTTCGAACATGTCGGTAGTATTAAGATTTCAACCTGTTTTTCTTGTAAATCTTCCAAAGTCTTTGAGCAAACAAAAAACTATACGCCAACTCTCTCATTAAACGTTGATTCATCGTTTTGTTATAATGTCGTTGAGAAAAATAAAGATATAAATATGCAATAATATAACCTATTGTTGGTAGAATTGAGAATTAACTGATTTTTCTGACTTGACATAAGTTGGTTGTAAAATCTCTGCACTACAATAAATTAAATAACCCCATTTATATAATTGTGTCTATGGTAAAATGGGTTTCACTTAACATTTTTTCAGCTAACGTTGTGGTTTTCAGGAACCCAACCATGTTGTTAATGGGGGAGTTGCTGTATGTTATTACTTGAAGGTTTGTAACAAGGCAATAAAAGGCTAGTCTTGTTCGTGATATATGTGTTAATGCAAAATAAAGATAAGGTGCATGGCCTCACATGATTCTTTAAAAATTCATTGTACCAGGAAGTCATACAATATATTTACAAATTTGAAACTTATATTTTCAGTCAATAATTCAGCATTTAATAGCTTGTAAAAGAAAAAACCTTGCTTGACTTGTTAAAAGGTGCATAACTGTTGCATAATGGAAGTTAAAGGAATCTCTTGTATATAATTCAAAGGTGGGGAAATATGGGAATTACTGTATTTACTTGTGCATAATGCGTGAAATTTGATATTAACAAATGAGGGTCAAAATTGGGATGTAGCATTGCACGCGAGTGTAAAAAAAAATGATAACGTATTATAATATATTACTGATTTTTAGCTATAATAATTGCATTGTACTTGAGTAAATACGTTATTTAAAAATTATACTTTAATAGCTCTTACCCTCATACATGCATTTGTTAAATGTTTAAGAGTTTTAAAAATTGGTTCATTGTGAATGTTAGTACATAATTTGTGTTAGTCATTTATTAATTCGGGCCACTGTTTCTATGGCAACAAATAACAGCGCAATCGGAAATAAAGAGTAAGCCTTCGGTGAGAATCGAACTCAAACCCTCATTGTGAGAGTGAGACTAGTTTACGCCTAGCTGCTTTTACCAATCGGCCACAAAGACTTCATAGATTAGTAGAAGCTGATTTACACTTATAAACTCACTCCCTACAACCGACTCTGCGCCATAGTTATGTTGTTTTACATCTGAGACCAAGTAGTCTTTTTTTTATAAATCAACCTTTATTATTATTGGATGAAGTATTGTCTTTGCTATAGAAACAGTGGCCCGAATTAATAAGTTGTATAAAAACAACTAAAGTTGGGATGAAGGTAAAAACTAGTCAAATTTAATAAAAAGTGGTGTATTACAATACTTCTTCCAATAATAATAAAGATTGATTTATAGATTGTAGTTATTTACACTTCTCAGAGTAGAAATCATGAGTATCACTAACAATGTTCCCTCTAATTTTTAATATTTAGTCTGAGCAAAAATCTTACATTGTGCAAATTTCTTTCCTGTAACATATGCTCACTGAATGCTGTACAAACCAGAACGGGGAAATTAGTGATGTACAAATGTGGTATTTGAAAAACCGACGTATAAGTATTATAATATATCATTATAATACTTATAAGTAAAATGATTAATTACTGCATTATTTTAGGTGACTAACATTTTGTGTGCACATTAATTTCCTTTGTGCGCTGGTTGCAAAACACGTACAACTTAGAGGGAACTATGATCACTAACCAAGCACTGAAAAGGGAAACTCCATTTGTTTGTAAATCATGAAAAACTCAATTGTTGCTCATCTTACAATTGCATCAGGTATCTAATATATAAAATTTAAGTATGTATGTGTGACTCACTAGAAAGAACTGTCACGAGAAATGTTTCAGTATAAAATATTAGTTACTCATTCTGTTTACTGATTATTCTTGTAAAAAATGAATACATTAACACATCAACAGGCAGAAATTTTCCAATCCGTTTAACTCATTTTTTAAAAAAAGATATTTTAGAAGAATCTTTGCAATTGTGATTTTTCAGTCATTGTCAAATCCCTTATATCTTTTAACTTTAAAAAAAATTAATCTTCTGCCCTTCCCCCTCAGGAGGTTAGATACAGGTTATCTAAAGGCACAGCAGCTTACGGCTTGAAAGGCTTAAGTCATTGATGTAAATATTTTGTTTTTAATTACTGGAATTTGGTATATTTTGTAATGTAATGTAGCTGTTATACCTTGATTAGTGTGGTTAATTCATACCAAAATTTGTGTACTGTTCAAAAGCGCATATTCAATGTTTTATTATAATTTAATGTGTTTTTGTTTTCAACTTGCATTTCAGAAATACAGGTGTCCCCTGATATAACACGGTTTGTTATTGTAATGTTCACAATATAAGGTGTGGGGGTGGACCTCAGCATTTATACCTATACTATCGCCCACTCACCCAGAAAACCATAAATACAGAATTTCCCTTTGAACTCATAAGCCAGATATTTCGGGCTGTGCACTATTTTACTACATCCTAAGCCCATTTGATGACAGAGGTGACACAACTCCCACTCCCACCCCAACTAAGAAATGCATTTGACCTATGCTGGCAAAGCAACTGTAAAAACATTTCATGAATCAATGAACAAAACATTTTTTCAATTAATCTTTTTTCCCTCTTTCTCCTCAGGAGGTTAGATAAAGGGTATCTAAAGGCACAGCAGCTTATGGGTTGAAAGGCTTAACCCATAAGAACTCGGACCCATTTCTACTTGAAGGAACATTATGTGGGATTATGAGTAGGAAAATTGACACACAATAACGTGACTGCACCAGGATGTTCATTAGATGTCTGTACACTTCATGAGTTAAAATCAAGGATAAAATATAATATTACATAAGAGACTGTCCAGATCAATTGTATGTGACACCGGTGTCACAGTGGGTTCTTATGGGTTAAGTCATTGATGTAAATATTTTGTTTTTAAATACTGAAATTTGGTGTACTTTGTAATATAATGTAGCTGTTTTGGTTGTATTATTTAATAAAAAACAATCATGAAAGCGTATCTTTGTTCAAATCTCACTTAGTTTTTACATGATAGACAATGTTTGTTGTCTTTCATCTATTGAATATCGCCCATACCCACCCCATGGTTATAACGCAGTTGGCTTCCTGTGGACACCAAAATCCTCATTATAATGAGGGATGCCTGTTTAACCCAAGTTAAAGAGTCAAAATTTGTTAATGATAACGTTGGATATAAAATGATGTTTAAATATTTGTGTTAGAAAAGAAGTTAGAAATGAAAGAAAGAAAATCTATGAAGCATTATCAAGCCATAAAGAGCAATGTAGTTCTTTAATAAATGTAGAGCCGATCAGCGTGGCCCAGAGGTAGAGTGCTCGTCTTTTGTTCGGTTCAATCCACCGCTGAGTCATACCAAAGACTTTAAGAAAATGGTACTCTATGCCTCTCTGCTAAGCACTCAGCACAATGACTAGGATTGAGGAACCCTCCAATGAGGCTAAAGGGTTATGACCAAAAAACAATGTCAAGCCTGGTCAGTACATAGATGTGTAACTATTGGGGAATACCAGGTGCCATAAGCAGAACGAAGCTTTGACAGGCCTGGCAAGCTGGAAGTGGTTCTTCTAACAATTGCCTGTGTTTACCTATGTTATGTTGTGAGGGGGTGTATATACATTCTAATAGTATAATCGTCGAGTGGTTAGAGAGTTGGTACTATGTGGGTAGAGGTCCCAGAAGCGTTGCTGATTGATCAAATAAATGTAGTGTGTTACATAACGAGTGTATAAACTGCTCGTTTGCTTTAGGCGCTGGTTGTGTGTTGAACTGGTTGGTGTAGCTGGGACGATGCATAGCTGATTCATTGGATGTCGCAACAGTGTGTATCTGCTCTGCTGGGTTTTGTTGATGCTGCAAAGAACTTGGTGATCAAACAACTTTTTCACTCACAAATGAAAACTCAGAGTTCAAAATTATACATATGTATGTTTATTCGACTGGCTTACAATAGTGTTGGCTGGGTTAATTGTTCTTTTTAAGGCTTGTCAAAAAATCATAACATTTGTAACTATGTATAACTGCTTGAATCCTTAAAGGCTAGGCAGCACTGTTTACTAAAGACATCAATCAAACTCTTAGATGGGTTAACTACTGCTCACTACTAATGTTGTTAAGATTGTTTCCCAATTGAGGGAGTCACAGCTCACATCTGAGATGCAGAAGACAATGTTTCAAGTGTGTCCTCTCCCCTCCAGCACCCTGGAGGCGGGCGGATGGAATTGTACCAACAATTACCTATAAAAGGCCCGGCCGAAAACTGCCCCCGAGTTCATTTGTCTCCTATATTTATACCTAAAATTATTTAACTAACACATATTTTTCTATCACAAACCCATGACATCATTCGTATTATGTGGCCTACATGTTATGTGGTCAATATTGCATCATGCCATATCTTTTTGATTACGTTAGGCTTACACATTCATATCTACATTCATATCTACATTTATCATTGTTTACCAATTGTAAATTCCTATTTCACCTTTTAACATTCCAATAGCCATTATGATTTCTATCATACAGGGATGGTGTGGTAAAGCCAAATTTTTATTTCTACACACTTGAATAACATTTTCTACACCCGAGACAATTTTATTTATTTATTGCTCTATCCCTCTATCTATCTATGCTTTCTTCCACCCCCTCCTAAGGGGTACTATGGTACACCTAACCCTGCAACAACTTCGATGAGAGTATAAGTGTAGAATGATGATATATACATACTTGTCTAAATATTTGATAATTGTTATGACTTCGAGCCTTTATTCTGATACAAGTTAATTTTACATCAATATTTTAATTTGTTTTTCATTCCTTCACTAAGTGCTTACTTGTTTAGGACAATTCAGTCATCTAAATATTTCTTTTTCGGTCTTATGATAGAAAAGAAGCTCAGACGTGTATATCCACTCCTTTTTAGATGTACGAACATCTGACAAACCCGGAACACTCCCACCACCTTCATTTCCTCCCTCTCCTTCTATATATGTCTGAAAGTGCAAGGGAAAGAAAACTTGCATGTCTATGGTCTTACTTTCAGACTTGTTTTTAGGGACTCCTTGAATGTACTTGGAGCTCCTGAAATTGACTGTGTGTTTGGGAGGGGCCATGTTTTAGTGAGTTTTAAACATTACTCAGCCTAACTAACTACAGTATATTTTTTGAAAGGATTTTCACCCCACTTTCATTTGAAAACAGATAATTTGTGATTATATCAAGTTTTTTCATTTGAAAATTATTTAAACTTTTTTTTCCATTGAAATTATATCTATTATTAGATTGTTCAGAAAATAATGGCCGAATTGGAAAGATGCATAACGCTTTAATTTTGATCTTAAGTATGGGGCCTTAAAACAAGCAAACTATTATATGTAAAAGAAAAAAACATAATGATTAATCTTACAATAAATACATGTAGACTAGAGAAATGTAGAATATATATTATATTGCAACATAACTAAAATGTGGCATAATTAAATCGATCATTATTTGCTGAACAACCTAATATTTTGAATTGAATATTTGAAGGAGATGTTGAAAATGGCCTAAACAGCCGTAACATGTGCATCAGAAGACATACACAAGATGGAACTACGTTCATAAAAACGTTAATTTTAAAATTTTAAGGGTTTTTTTGTTTTTAAAAATTTTTAACATTTATATCATCCAGAACACTGAAATTGAAAATAGTTATCATTTTCATAGTTTATTGAATATTTGAAGTATTGATTTCAACCCTTGTCATAGTTTTTTTGTTTTTTTTTGTTTTTTAAAAAAAATCTTTTTACTTTTGTTTTTTGTTCCTCTTGCAGCTTTGCCTTTCTTTCAGTGCCAACATTTATTTGATAAGTACCATAAATGCTTCTAAAATCCTTGGGAAAACAGTTCCATTTTTGATGTTTTTTCTTCAACCATTACTTTGAATTTTAATGAAATGAGTTTTGTTAATGAATTTCTTTTCGATTTAACTTTATTCTAGGTAACAAGCAATCCAGTGGGCCCATGAATTCAAGGGGCCCTGGTAGCCCCGGAGGACCTTCGCCCTTGAACAAACCAAGTGGAGGGGGAATTGGTGAACTGTTTCCAGGAGGAGTACCTAAACTACCCAAGGGTGGATTTAAACAAAGACAACCTGGTAAGATTCAATAGTAGATAAGTATTCAACTCATCAAATAAAGATCAGAATTTATTTAAAAAATGTTATAAACAACAAAAGAAATAATAGTTTGAAATCATTTTGTTTTTTTAGTTGCTGTGAAGTGCAGTATCTGTGCTAAGAGTCTAGAATACCATTTTCAAAGAGTTTTTCATTGCTACTCAGAACAGTTGTGTCATGAATTCAGAACTGGTCATTGGTCCAAATAGTAATTTGAAGCAACCAATTCAGAATAAATCAGTCAAAGAGATTCCATTTAAGTGTTGTTTTCAAAATTAAAACACTTTTTGTCAAATCTTTTTTTTTCAGTTTATTTTTTCCTGGAATCTTTTTGCTCAAGCTGACAAACTATAGTTATTTATCTCTATTAAAATAGCACCTATCAGTGGCCTAGTGGTAGAGTGCTTGCCTACAGTTTGGTAGGCAGTGGTTCAATCCACCATCGAGTCATACCAGTCTTTGAAAAATGCTACTCAATACCTCTCTGCTAATCACTCAGCACAAGAACTAGGATTGGGGATCCTCTTCCAAAGGCTAAGTGGTTATGGCCAAAATCACGTTGGATACACCAGTTCTTGTTAGATCACCGAAGTTGAGTAACATTGAGTCTGGTCAGTACCTATGTTGTATAGCCCTCTTGGTCCGCTGGAGGAAAGTCCGGAACTTAGAGAAAAAGGAAGACTTGAAACTTGTTTATAAAAATATGAGGATATATTTTTATTTCCTAAGATACATTGTGTCATGGCAGAGAATGAAGAGGGGGAGAGACAATGCAAGCCGACAGACTGTTCTTAACATTGGTCTTGTGTTTTCCCAGGCCTGGGTGGTATGTCTCTCTGAGGGCGTCCAGAGTCTCTCTGCCTTTTTCGAGGGCTTCTGTGTTGCTTTTATCGGGCTAGAACGCCCAAGCTGATTTTTCAGTCAACATCCTGTTTTTGACTTTTCAACCCTGGTCTGTCTGTGTCCAGTTCCTGACACATTGCAGTTTGGAGACTCCGTCAATATCCTGTTTACTTTCAACACCTGTGAGGTCAAATCTGTGACCTCTGCCCAAATATCCAACACCTAGATGGGTGACTATTGGGGAATACCAGGTGCTGAAAGTAGCAACAAAGTTACTAACAATTACCCATGCTAACCCTGAGACGCCCTTGAGGTTATAAGCTGAGAACTATGATGCATCCATGATTAAAATATCATTTTTCCTCATGAGATGATGAATTCTTTGTGTAGCATTGATGGTTGGTTTTCGCTCTGATATCTTTATTATCCTTGATTAATGAAGGCTCTCAGCCTTTTGGCTAAGATCAAAGTGTAGTATCTATTCTTTGAAACTGCCATGGCCTCGAAGTTCAGAGAACCATGGACCTTCAGGGGTCCTTGTGGCATGCTCGGTTATTTTCCTGGGAGAAGTTGCGCAGGATATCAAAGTCTTTGGCTAGGATCAAAGTGGAGTATCTGTGCTTCAAAACCACCATGGCCTCGAAGTTCAGAGTACCACGGTCCTTGGGGGTCCTTGTGCCATGTTCGGGTTTCGTCCGGAGAAGCTTTTGACCACTGACCAGCTTATCCCGGTCCTTGTGGCATTTGTCTCAGTGACAGGGATTTGGGATTCTCCCCCCTCAAGTCTCTAGTCACCCTACTAAATTCGGCACTAAATGACCCATCAAGGGTTGATGTGTCGTTAAACAAAACAATCAATCAATTATTGATTAATGAAGGAACAAATTAAGTATTATTTACTTTTTTTGAACATCTATTTATCAATCAATATTTATTATTATTGGATGTAATACACTATTTTTATTAAATTTGACTAGTTTTTACCT
>VCCN01002048.1:16659-36478 GCA_006491835.1 Architeuthis dux
ATCAGCTTTCCAACGCTGTATGTTCCCAATTTGTATCTGTTGAGCTTAAAAGTTACAGCCCAAAATGTGTTGCTAGGTATTCAGAATTCAGAACTTGCGCATCTATGGTCTGATTTTCAGGCTTGTTTTAAATAATTTTCAAGTTGAGACAAGTGAGATCTCACCGAACTATTTGAGTTTCTTTTCGTTTTACTATTTTTATTATTTTTCTCCTTTAAATACTGCAACGCTCGAGATGACCCTTCTGATAAAAACTGTCTGTAAATATTTTTTCTTTTTAAGTGGATTAACATAACTGAGGAGCATTCATTTATATAATGGGGGTGGGGAGCTTTTTCAATAATCTCCACCAAAAGTTAACGTCCATAATTTTAAAGTATGGAAGCCTAAAGATTTAAAAAAATAAAAGATTAAGTTGCATTTTGTTTCTTTCTCAACGACAAGGAACTCAATTTGTGGTGTTAAATTTTAACGCAAATTTCAACTTGGAGAATCAAAACTTTTCAACCTTTCTCCCGAACGGCCAGTCTTGTACATCTTTTACGTGGGTTCCTGATCAGTCCGAAGAAAAGGTTAATTCTGTCAAAACATAGCATTTTCGTGCTTTTTTCGTGAGTCCCCACCAGACCAACATTTTCATAACCAGTGGGAATTGATATGTTAAGTTTCTTTCGTTAGCCCCCCCCCTCCGTGTTTGGGGTTAGGGTTAGAATTAGGATTAGGGGTTATGGTTAGGGTTAGGGTTTTAGTTTGCGTGGTGGGGACTAACGAAAATGACCCAGTATTTGGGTCGACGAGAAAAAGAGAATGCAACGTCCGTACTTTGAAATCATGGACCCTAATTTTTTTTTTTAGGACAATGATTAAAAAAATAAACAATAGACAAACGTAGAAACATGTTATTCATCTCTTCTTCCCACTACACAATTCAGACAAATGCCCTCCCTGCTACCGTCACCCCCTATTGATGGGGCCGGGTTAAACTAGTGCATGGCCTCTAGCATAAGATATAAAGGGGCCCTAAAATACAGGTATACCTTGATTAATGCCGTTAATTCGTTCCAAAATGTTCAAAACCGCACTGTTCAAGGTCTTATTATAATTGAATGTGTTTTTGTTCAGCTTATCCTTAGTTACATTTATTTGTATAGCAATACCGTAACCGTACTACTTCAACACCCGCACTATTCGAGGCATTGCTGTACACATAAATATTAAAACATTGCATAGTAAAGTAAATAATTTGTCCATTTGCTATACAGCCAGATAATACAACAAATATGTCTAACGTTTCAGTAATAGTATTACTTTGTTTTTGTTTGGATTTATGTGCAGCAGCCATGACTTCAATTTCAAATACCTTCGTATTTATGCGTCGTATATATATCACATAGATATCGCACTCCCATTAATTACTATGTTAAAATATCAACCCCAATTAATTAAAGGTGATAATTGGCTAAAATCGCTAACCTTAAAGGCAGTGTAGGACTAACCTTGAAGGCAGTGTAGTACTATATTAATAGAGCAAGTGAAGAATCGCTGAATCGGAATTGATAGCTTGCAAGCATTTGGCGAGGTGGGGGCTGAAAAAAGCGGGGCCCGTGGCATATGCTACTTTTGCTACATAGGAAATCCTGCACTGCCTATTGATTTTTATTGCAGTATTTTTTATATAAAATAATGTTTCTATTTAAAAGAGTAACTTTGGATTTACTCTTGGTAAAGGGCAATTTTTTTTCTTTAGATTTGCTTATTTTACGAAGTTCTAATTTCAAAACTTTCTCGATTTTTAGAGTTGAATAAATGTAAATAAATCCCAATATTTTGATTGAACTAAATTATTGTATAATGTTTTACCAATAATTAAGTCAAGCTAAAATAAAAGGTTCCCTTGGTGAGACCCTGCTCTCCACAATGGCCTGATTGTAGCAAAAATATCTTGCTACGGTTATTGATTAGGACGGCGCCAGATCGAAATTTAATTTAATTTCAAAAAGTTCAATTTTTTCCCTTAACATTGTCTAAAAGGAGAGACTGGATTTCGAACCTTTCATCAGGCAGTTATGTAAACTAAACTCAAGTTTTAAAAAAAAAAACTGTTTGTCTGCGTATTTTCATTGGTTCGTATTCAAATTTCCAGCGTCGTACGAACGCTAACCATGCATTTTAACGGACGCCCGCGAGAAACTTTTTCTTCAAGGGAAAGACGAAGAAAAAGAAAGATCGTTATTATTTCTGTTCCTCCTGAGAGAAAGGAGAGAATACCCAGATCAATCCCAATAAATCAAAATGCCAACGACTAGACAGAAGTACAAGACCTGCACAGAGAGTGCGCTGGATAAAAACCAGAGTTCTAGGTCAGGCGAATCACAGGAAGAATCTCCTGGTAGATCACGGCGACAGAGAAAAAACATGAAGAAGAAAGAATTAGCTGCGTCTAAGAAAAAGAACACTTGTGAAAGACTCACTAAAACTGAAAGTGGTCCAAGGCCTTTTGTGCTGAAGGAATTCACGCCAATTATCTACCACTAGACACTGACTGCACTTCAAAACTATTTGATAAAACTGTTTATTGTTTCAACTGAAAAACATTTCTCCAAAGATTTGGACTTTACGTCTTTGCCGTTTTCCTTGCATCATTAAAATGGTTTGAACTGCAAATCTCGCCGTAATTATTTTACTTTTTATTGTATATATAACTATATTGACTTGTTAGTTTGCTGTCAAATTTTCAGTACTCTCATGAAATATTATCGATCCATTTTAATGATTCCTAGGTGTCTTTAAGTGCTAGCGTAAACTCAAGACCTGTTACGTTGTTCATGGGATGTTGGTATTTCACTTCATACAATACACTTTATGTAAAATTGCAGGAATGAAACTGAAGACTTAGCGGATGTGGGGATAGAGCTAAACGGTCATTACTCTATCGACTTTTATGAATCAGTGGTTACTAGTAAGAGGGATAACAACAAAACATTTCCATTGCCAGTCATGAGAAAAAAATTATGAAGTTAGGACTTGTCCATTATTGGTTCGACAACCTACGTGATTTGTCTCCAGTACAGTATGACGTTAGTTAGCAAGATTTTTCCAAAAATTGATTCTTAGCTTAATGCCGTACATTATGAAATAATTTGCACTATTCGAGTGCTAAGTTTCTTTAGACTCTAGGATAAATGCACGTGGCCAAATCATGAACATTTGAAGTTGATTAACTGGGCAAGCTAAGTTTATTTTTTCCTGAAAAATAATCTAAAATGTTTTTCTGGCGATTGTTACCTTTCCGCATTAAACTACATTTCTGCGTTAGATTTCGCTGCACTGTTTGTCTGGGGGACCACAGAGCGGCATTTCTTTTATTTACGTTAAATTCAGCGTTCTTTTTCGCAGCTCTGTTCGTTTGAATTTAACAAAGTATAAGTTAGGGTTAGTTGATTTTAAACTATAACAGGATATTGAATGCTGAAGGGTATGGGGACGATTGTTATCTTTTCAGCATTAAATTCGAAACGTATAGACTACGTAAACAACATTTTCAGTGGCGAAACTATCATCGCTATAATGACCCGTTTGCTTTCATTTGTTCAGTAATTCTCTTCAGTATAGGTCATTTGGAACCCGATTAGGGTAATTGGACCCGTAACGAAAAGGTTTTACTGTTCAATGAAGCAGTACAGCGAATCTTTTTTTTTATTTTTTATTTTTTTTTTTTTTTCGAATCCTTGGCCAGCCTAGTTTTGAAAGTATTGATGGTGCTTGTTTCCTGTTTCCCAGCTGGTGTGACTGGCTGCAAAGAATGAATTCATTGATCATGGTTGGGGTTGCACCTGTAATTTCCAGTTGTCCCTTGGTTCGTGTGCTTAGTGGGTTTTTTTTTTAAACATACTATTTCCATATATCCGACATTTTCTGTCGTACCTTACTCATCTATGCCATGGATGATTTTATGCCTGAATTTTATATATCCGACGTCGGTAATCGACTTATAACCTTAACCCAAATCCTGTGTAAAATTTAATAAAATAGTTTTAAAATGGTCAAGTTTTCTGCTTTCATTTGAAAATTCAATTGACAAATTGACGATTTCTTTTTTTTTTTTTGAGTTAAGGTTTATAAGTCGATTACGGAACAAATGAAAGCAAACTATCGCGATGGTAGTTTCGCCACTGAAATAGTTTACGTCTTATAAATTTAATGCGGAAAGGTAATCGCCTTATTTCTTAATGAATGGAACATGAGCTCATTAAACGCTCATTTTAAACAATATCGCTGCCAATATCAATATAACGATTACAAATTTAGGAAATTGACATTTCGAAAGATGTACTTTAAATTTCAGGCGATAAATTCAGCTAGCAACTATCAATATTTAAAATACATTTGTTAAAATTCCAGTTCACGCACTGTGCAAATATAACGTACTGGGGTGAGGGATGCCTGAGTAAATGATCTTTTATATATTCTTGCATTATTCTGTTGGTGTTTTGTCGTAATTGCGTTCGTTTGTAAGCAGTGGGCTAATACTTTTCCAAGGATGACTTGGATTTGGAATATAACGATAGAAACTGGCCTTAGGTTGACCAAAGTTAAGAATCGATCATAACAAATAATTTCGGTGAAGAGTCTCCTGGTTCATTGTAGGAAGGTGTATGAATATTATAACTCAAGTGAACATGAATATATTTTAGTCTGTAGTTAAATTGAGGAAAGGCAGGCTCGAAAAATGATTTTCTAATTGGACCAAAAATGAGTGGACTTTAGTAGCAATCTTCGGGTGCATGGAATGCTATTTCAATGCCATATGAATGACAAGTCTTTATGGTGTGAAGACGTTTGTCACAGATCTTTATACAAAGTTCTGGGGATGTAATTTACTGAGCTTAATCTTCCATAAACCACGTCTAGAAGGAAACCCGTGACACCATATATTCCAAAACTAAATAATGCTTGGAAAATATACCATGTGAAAACCAAACCTACCACTTGTATTTGAGGGAAAGATGCCATTATAGTCAACGGGGGCGGGTTGGGCCGCCGTGCAAAATCCAGGTGGGCCGGTCTGTCTCCTGGCGCCTAGTCAGTAGGCCTGTGGTGCGGCACAAGTGTGCCTCAACTATCTCAAGTGTGCTGCGTAAATTTTTCCAAATACGCAAACCTGTATTTTCAGCCTTGAACCTGTCCAGCACGCGTATTGTCTGTCCCGCTTCCACCAGTTACCAATCTAGTTGTTTTATCACTAGATTTTGTGACCGACTTTTTTAGTGAAAGGGAAAAGTGATGAGCACGTATATCAGAATGCTGATATGAAAGTTGCTTACTGAAATGGTTTCGTGTGCCGCTATACAATAAAGCACCAATGTGCAACCATTGGCCCGCGGCAACATTTATTTAAAATCTTTTTCTCAAAGTTGATTTTATAATTACAATTGTTTTGGCTTCACAAATCAATATAATAATTGTAATTCATGTTTGTCTAAAAGAAATTAAGCTCGCTTTCTGTAATACGATCTATATTCTTTTAAGTAAATGTATGGCTCGAGTAAAGATGAAAAATGTCTTGTGGACTAATGGATCAAAAAGGTTGCCCATGCCTGCAATAAAATTTGAGAACCACTGCAGTAGGCTGATAATCTCCTTGGCCTCTCTAGTTTCAATACTTCTGTGCTACTGGCAGGGCCGAATTTACCGTTGATGGGGCCCAGTGCATAACATTTCGGGGGGGGGGCTTCTATTTTTGTATTCAGCAATTATTTTCAAACAAATAAAAACGAATGAAATATTAATAAAATTGTTTTAATTTAACGCAGTCTTTTTATGGATCAATCTATCTCTGTATGCTAATGAATTCTCAAACAAGTTTAGTTGAGACATTTTACATTTTATTTTTTTTACCTGCAAAGAATTAAAAATATTTTAGACATATTTTTAGGGGGCTCTAAAATCTTGGTGCCCCTGTGCAGCTGCACTGTTTGCATTGCTTTAAGTACGAACCTACTGTACTCTACATTTGTATGTGTCTGTATATGCAATTTTATGTTGGAAGTTAACCGTATAATAAAATTAATGATGTCCTGCCCCCCAAGGACCTGTAAATAAATTTCAGCGTAGTGAAAACGTAAGGGTACAAGTTAAGTAGTGACCCCCCCCCCCCCAGTGCAGTCTCCCATACATAGCTTGGAGTATGGATTTATTTTCTCATCTCGTACTCCAATGACTGATATCGAATTGCCTACCCGTAATCCTACCTCTAACCCTAACGTGGTACAACAGAAATATCGTCATTGTTGGAGTATTAGATGTGACAAATCAATTCTACAAGTGCTATAGGGACCGCACTATTTTACTTGTACCAACGTAAATAAGATTCTTTAAATATTCTTATGCATTACTTAGGTTGTATTTAAGACAACAGAATCAGCAAACAGACCTTTTCAAAAGTTGGTTTTAAATTTCATATTTTGTTTAATAGATTTGTTTTTCTGTTTATTTTGTAGGTAATTCATGTTTGTATTATACTTATGCTGTTAAAGGTTTTTGGAGTTCAAGCTTTATGAAAAAGATTTGGAAAATTCTGATGTTGCAAAAAGTCTTAACTACTACAATTGTAATAAATATTTTTTGTTCATTCTGTCTTTGCATCTCCCTGGTTTTTACTTACCATTTAATTCAGTAATTAGGAATCTTTTTGGGTTTGGTGAACTGCATTTTTAAAAAGTAGAAGCATATTAATCTAACAAGTTTATGCGCCGATTTAAATTTTTCGAGACATTAGAATGTACTTAAATAATGACGGCTACCTCCACGCACTTTTGATGACAAAGGATAGGTGACGAAAAAACGCCCAAAGCTTGTATGATAGTTAATTTTATTGTAAAAAATCCTTTGTCCCATTGACAAGGATGATAGGAAAAATTCTGATATAAAACTTGTTTCCAATATTTAGAATCGGAGGTTGACTTTCAAAAGTTGTTTATCATAATTTGCATTAGAAAATCTTTAGTCGAAACACCAGATTTTAAAATTATACCAATAATCAACTAGTTATCGCATTTGAATAAGATTTCCGGTACTTATTCATTTATGAATGTATTTATGTATGAAAGGTGTATTTTTAAGAAAATGTGGAAATATTTAAAAGTTTTTATGAAATCTCTAAAATATCATACGTGGTTACTAAAAATACTTTTTTTCTATAAAGATAAGTCACCGCTGGAATTAAATCAGTTACAATTATATTCGAAACCTCAGTCGGAGATTTTTTTAAAAAGATGTCATTAATCGGAAAATAAAAAAAAAAACAGCAATAAAACTAAAATATTCTTTTGTTAGGAAAGGTTTCTGGTTGCTTCTTTTTCTTCAAATATATTGTAGACTTTTGGGTTGTGAAGAAAAAAGATATTCGCTAGAAATTAATTTATTTTTTATTTATCAAACTTTATGGCTAATGTTTTTAAATATTTAAAATTCTTTATTCTCCTTGGTTAATTCTGAAAAGAACTCTTTTTTTTTTTTTTTAGGAACAAGCTGAATAAACTTTTTTTTTTTTTTTTTTTTTTTTTTTTTTTTTTTTTTTGTCTAAAGTTTAAGAAACATCAGTTACATAATAAAGAAATGATTCATTTGGTGTATTGGTTTTTCTTATTTAATCCTATATCGTGCGTGGCAGCATAATTTGTTGTGCACGGCCGCGCAGCTTTGAGGGAACACTGGTCACAAAACCTGTTTATTTCTTTTCTTCTGCCAACGGGGGTGGCTTCTTGTTACAATGACATTTAAAAAAAACTTTTGTGTCTATCGAAACGTAAAGATGTTTGTCATATAACATTGCTGCGAATTGCAACTAATGAAAAACAAGTTTCAAGTCAACCAGAAAGGACCGTAAAAATGCCTGATTAAGTTTGTATGATGATTGACAATGCCTCGACTAATTGAAAATAAAATCAAGATAATATCACAACTTATGTCTGAAATGATAAACATAATTTTCTTCCCTTTTCTCACGTGTATTTTACTTACGTCAAATAAAACCATTTACATAAATGTTTAAATGTGCACCTAAAAAGTCACTGGTTGATATTGTTCAGATTCAACTTATTGAGAATTAACAATCTCTGATTTAAACAAAAACATCTGTGTACCAACCTAATACAATAACATCTCGGTTAGCGGACTAGATACGTCCTTAAAAATGTAGCTGTAAACGAAAAACAACGGTTGTGTGCCGTTTTTAACATCGAGTGAGTGTGTGGAAATTTACAATTTACAATCGGTAGTCATTTTATAGCCAATCAAAATTTGATATGGACTCAAAATGTTCCTGTAATGATTCAATTTTCAATATTGCACCTCGAACCCCCAGCTACAAGGGTTCACTGCGCTTGCAAGAATCATGGCCTACATCAATGGGTCGATTTTAGGTGTTTGCTCGGGCCGTTTTGAGCTCCCAACCCATCCCTGATAGTCCACCGACAAATACAACCATTTTATAGTAGATTTCGATAAATTTACAGTTACGAATGTCTGTGCTAGAAAGCGTCCAGCTTTCAAACGTCATTGATACAAATTTTGAATCTTTTCTGGTCCGTTTTTTTATTTTTATTTTTTTTTTTTTACTGGGTTTATTTAAATTTAAAATTGTTAAATTGCTTGTAACCCATTTTCCTCTCGTTTCAGACTGGCAATGTATCTAAGGTTCTACCCCCCCCCCCGTACAATTTACAATTAAAATTATCACGAATATCAATGATCGAATGTCGAAATTAAAAGAAAATAGAAACCACTACAAGTCTGGTTAGTCATTAGAAACCGTCACGTGACCAACGTCTTTTGTCAGCATGCCGTGTTGCGGGTGATCAATTAAAAAAAAAAATTGAAAAAGTGTTGATCAATGAATAAGTTACTTCTCTCGCCCTTTAAGTGATTGCTGCCCAACAGGGCAAATTCGGGGGCCAATTTAGCATAAACTTACATTGTAAATTGAATCCCCCACTAAGAACTTAATTTGGGTTAATTTTCAAAAACAAACCTTTTTTTTTTCCAGACAGGAGTAAATGTTTTTACTTTTTAATAATTCTCAATGTTTACCACCAATATAAGGGAGATAACTCTGATAATAGCTGTCAACAAATTTAACTTCAAAGTAGTCTAGTGGTGAAACAGCCGATTTTACAAGCTGTCAATTCAGAACTCCATCCTCCCTCCACGTTGTAAGTTTGGTTTTGTCATCAATCAGTTCAAGTGGATCAAAAATTCATTTTTATATTGAATTCTAAAAAAATAATTTACAATGCTTTTTAACATGTCTTTATAAAGTTAAAATAGCTGGAATTGTAATAACGATTTTCGGAATTCTGCAAGCAAAATTTAACTCGACTTTGTCTATTTAAAACAAAAATAATTTCCCAGGCAAAAGAGCTTTCGTTTTATGGCTTTCAGTGTTTTGAATTCTTTAGCAATCTATTGATTGAATAGATTGAAGTTATACATAACTTTGATAAACTTTACATTTTTTTAAAAACTTTTTTTTAGATTTGAAACCTAGTTTTCTGCTTTATTTGAATAAAATGGAGTTTCCCAAATTGCTTACCCTCGGTAATTGATCTAGAACCTATGTTTGAACGGACATTTTTTTTTATTTTTATTTTTGAGCATTCTGAAATTAAAAGGTTAAGCGCAGTTCTGTTTTTTTTTTTTTTTAAATTTTTATAGCTATTTTATTCTTACTGAAATGTGAACGAACAAAGATTACATCTCGTTGGTCTGTTCAGCTGACATGGGGGTCCTCTTCTCGCAATGACCCATCTTGCAACATGTTTTTGGGGGGCGTTACCTTGACTCTCCGCGCTAAAGTTCATTTACCATTTTTTTTACAATTTTCTATTCCGATCTTTTTGTTATCTTAATTATTTGCCTGTACTCTTCAAAACTATTCTATTCTTCGATCGTAAAACAATATTCAATAATTCTTATGCCTTTTAAGTTTAATCGCAATTAAACTATCTCAGTAAGTGGTAAAATGTAAGGAGTTGTCCTTCGATATCGGATTTTTTTATTTTAAATAAAATTTCTGCAAATTTATTGTTTTAAATATTAAAAAGATAGACGAAAAATATTTCGCTAAAAGGTTTTGATTAAAATTTGTAAAATAAAGTTGTTTAATTAAATACTTAATTTACAAATCTTGGCTTTTAAGTTGTCTGAATTTCTTAAACGAAGCATTTTTTTTTTTTTTTTTTTTTTTTTTTTTTTTTTTTAAACCTGTCAATGAAGTTTGAAGCTGTAGGGAGAGTACTACATTGCTTCATTCCCGAGATATAACAAATTATCGTTCAGGGTAACTGTACAAATTGCCCCATGTGTGGGGCATGTTGTTACATGGTATGGGGTAAGTCGTTACTAATAAAAGAAAAAATTGTTTTTTGGGGGGTTTTTTTTTGCCACCCATACAGAAGCTTCTTAAAAACAATTTTTTAAATTCTCTTATTCAAAGAAATGGCATAAAGAATCTTCCCCATCTGTACATTCCTCCATAGTCTCCATCTTTAAAGTTAATACACGGCACCCCTTTCTCCCCTGGGGCAGAGTTTGACCAGTTTTCACTGCATGCAAGACACCAATCTTTTATAGCTTTTCTCTTTCTCCCATTTCCAGCAGACTTCTGAAACTGATGTCCAAGTACTTTTGGCAGGTTTTGCTCTTTTTTTATTTTTTTTCCTAGGAACTCTTGTAATTTCATCTCCTCATGCGAGTCAGTCTAGTTTGTTTCTCTGGGTTTTGATTACGCCTGTTGCTTTTTGTCCAGTCATATTTTATGAGGGTCAAGTTGTTACAAGGTGTAACAACTAGCCCCAACCATTTTATTTCCTGGCATAATTTAGGCCATACAATCGAATTCTCGGAAAACAGTCTACACCAAAATCAAGCATAAAGGTATTCAAGAGAATTTTATTGAGCTGTGGTTTCTACAAGGTCTATAACAATTTTTGGTGAGCGTTATCCAACATGGCTACCATCCTCTTACAATATGGTCGATGTTGACGCCTGTGCATGACGAGAAGCTGGGCGCCATATGTCATCATTTATTGAAACTAATGACAGTATATCAACTATCCCCCCTCTCCCCTATATGTATTATTCACTCATGTTTGTTTGTCTACACACTCAAAGTTCTCAATGAAATTTTGTGGAAGGATGGTCCATGGGCTAAGGAAGAATTGATTAAGTTTTGGAGCGGATCCAGGATTGTGTTTTTGAACAATTTTGAAATTAAAAGTTACCTCCCCTTTATCGTACCTCCTAATATGTATTGATTTTCATTGTTTTTAGTTAGCATATGGCGTTGGCAGATGTATACGCTGAGTGTTTTCTAGTTCTTTATTTCTGATCCATGTTGCTTACTTAATGAACTTAAAATGTAAACCTTGATCATTGCAATAAAAAGATAACCTAGTAAAAACTACTAGGTGTTGCACATGAAATGTTTTTTTTCTACATCAGAGAGAACAATGCTAAAAATGAAAGATTTACTAATGTAATGCATTTTTTTTTTCTTCTTCAGATTCAATGTAAATAGATTTAACTGGTTCTTGAGCCCTTAACAGCAATGGTGTCTACCCAAGAAGCTAGACTAATTCTCAAGTATGATTTCAAATTGGACATAAGTTGCTGATAACTTCTACAAAGCATTTGAAGTGAACACTACTGCAGTGTGAACAGTTCAGTGTTGGTTTAGGTCTGGAAATATAGATACCAATAATAAATCTCAAGGAAGTCCCAAACCTGTTCTTAATGATCTATCAATAGCAACAGCCTACAATGGTTTAAGCCCTTGTCTGGAGATTTTAAGACTTTAACAGTGACCATATCACATCCTTTCAAGGCAACAGGAAAGGTTAAAAAGTTTGAAAAAATTGGTCCCACATGAACTGCTCCATGACAGTACCAGACCTCTCAACTGACTGACTGTCTAAGTTTAGAGAATTGGGATATGAAGTCATGCAGCATCCTCCATATTCACCTGACATTTCTTCTATGGATTATCTTTTCAAGCATTTTCAACTTCATATCCATAATAACAGGGGAAGCCATAATTCCTGGTTTTACTGAATTTTTGACCACTAAACCTAAAGTTTTATAGCGGTATATTGCTCCAAACGGGTCATATTTTGATTAAATATTTACCAGTTTGTGTTGTTTATATAAACTTTCATTTTACTATTGAAAACCTGACATTTAATATGAAACAACCTAATTGTTATTTTTATTATTTATAGAAAAATTTAATAAATTATTCAGATAGTTTCCTTACTTTTGTTTAGACTATTGTTCAGCCAGTTCACTCTCCGACCTTCCCTTGGTGAATGTCACATCCAATAATATTCAAAGAGCTTTGAACAGAATTTTTGGATCTCATTCGCAAGTTCTTTTTTGACTTTTGCTATGCCCCCAAATTGGAAAAGTTCATTTCGCTTAACAAAGAAAGTTGACGAAGATAACGTCTATTCTTCAAGACTCTTTAAAGACTGCTCAGTGCTACATATGCCTGAGGAGGGTCAGAGACCCCACTCATTGGAGATCCTAGTCCAAATAATAACACTATTTAATCTTTGTTTTATAATCTTAAATAAACAAAACAATGAGAAAAATCTTGGTCTTGACAAAACCATTTAACTACAATTCTAAATTTTTTCTACTGATGCTTGGATTAGAAATTCTACTGCACTTTTTCAACAACTCAGAATTCTTTATTTTTCTTGCAGCTAAGGAAGATCAATGTTCTAACCATTTTGCCATGCCAATTAGCTCAGTTGCTCCTGTGTCTCGCGATGAAGCAATGGTTTTATCTCCATTTCTTGCATTCTGATTTAGACAACACTTAGTAAACAGATCCTGACTTTTAAAAATGATGAGACTCATGAAGAAAAATCATGCATCTACTTAAGAACTTCACAATATCTTTTACTCTTGCAGGGAATTGGATACAATTCTGATGAAGGCAGTGAAAGCAATGATTGTTCTGGAGCAGCTGATATCTGGCGAGAAATTTCTTTGTCCTGAGTCTTACTCTGGAGAGTGATTCAAGACAATTTGTAGATGGTGAAAGCAGAGATTGTCCTGGAGTGTCTGACAAGATATTTTGCCGATATAATCACACATTGATATTCATAGTATCTAGGAACATAAAAAAAATAAAATCAGGACAAAAAGAGTACATTAAAAATATCCCAAGGGTTAAATTCATTACAAGTAAATAATTGATTCGTGTCAAGGTTGGCAATGGGTGTAACAGCTTTTTACTGTTACTACTGCCTGGGTGGTCAGGTAGTTATGGGAGAGTGGTTTGCCTAAGTGCTCATTCACCCATTCTCTCTCCTTCATCAACCATCATGGCATGACAACCATTTTGTCAAGATGTCTGAAGATGGAACAGTTGCAAGATGTGGATTCATGCCTTTCACAAGGGCACTAGTGCAAAGGTAACATAAGCAGCTCCAGCTGAAATTTGAACTCATCTTGTTGATTTCGTTTGATGCTGATAATCATTATGCTACCTCACATCTACATGTTAGTAAATAAGTTTTGCATAAACAAAATTATTAGACTTAACACAGACTAATGTCTACAGATTTTGTATTTACAAAATTGGAGGTTGTTATCCTATTGACAAACAGAATATTTTCTTTTAATATGGTACTATTTTTTGCCATTTTTAGAAAATGTTTACATAAATAACTTAGTAGAATAAATTATTTTTACACCCCACCCCCCAAAAAATTGTTAAATGTATCATTTAACTCCCTTGATTAATAATTTCATTAATAGAATAAGAATCTTGTAATCACTGTAGTGAGATGGTTAGCAAGCTCAATTCACAAGTGTAGTGAGTTTTATCCCCAATGGGTTGCCTCACTACTATGGTCTTGTGCCAGACTAAGATAAGCTTAATAAATAAGAAAAGAACTGTTAATTCAGATCAGATAATTCAATATAAAATCCTCTTATGCAAATCATATCACTAAAATTAAACTGTACTATCTGTTCTAATTAGTTCAAAGATATATACATGTGAATTTTTAATGATAAATTTTGCATTTAAATGTCCAAGTAAAAAAAAAACAAAGCCAATTTTTACATTTATAATTTGTTTCAAAATAAGATAAAATTAGAGCAACACTTGGAGAAAACTTTATATATTAAATATTTTTAAAAACACAAGTAGTCTTCTGTACTAAAGTATGCGTGTTTGTACTCACATGTCGAGGACTACGCATCAGAGGAAAAAACGAAGGCATGTTCAAAATCAATATGTCTCCAGTTACCTACAGCACACATTTTTAGGTTGAATTTAGCAAAACAAATTCTATGGGGTGTCTGTGTTCGCACTATGAAAAAAATCTGTCTAAAAATGTCTTTAATTTTTTATTATTTTCATCTGGGATTTTCTCAACTCTTAGAGAATCAACACCCAGAAATGGTTTTTGGAACATTTATTTGAACCAATACACAGTTTTATATTTCTTGCACACTAATTCGTAGCCACGTGGTTAGAGGCACGGAAAATGTAATTGGCGGATCGAGAAAAAAACAGACGGAAAAATCTTTTTTTCTTTCTTCAATTTTATATGCTTTCAATCTATTTGACCGAAATTTGTCAGTTTTGATAAAAGATTTAATGAGGGGGTTCTATTTACAATGTACCTATAATGCTAAACTGCACCCTTACTTTCCATTCGTCATGGGTAACCGTGATGGGAATTTCTTTCTCTGTGTTCTGACCGACCACCTTTTGCTTGGTTAGAACAACTTGCAATATTAATTTACTTCTTGTGAATAGCTCACTCTCTAAGAATGGCATAAGTTATTTGGCGATACAGATGATGAATCGGGCTTTTAAGTGCTTAAAAATGTATGTCAATATTTAAGTTTTTTGATAAAACTTTTCTTTAGTATTAACTAAGATTTTAATATCAAGTCTAAAGTTGGCAAATTTTCAGTCCATGGTAATTTTAGGTTGATGCAAAAGTTCTCAGAGCCATCCTTTGCACAATGTTAGGGAAATCTTAGTGTTCTTTAAAGTTTACTCATCTCTTTATTCCTTGTACATGCATACTCTTAAAAAAATTGCTTGTGGAAAAGTGATTATTTTATTTTGGTGAAAATCATGGCTGAATATAAAATTCAACAATTTGTAATCTTTATTTAATCTGGGGACAAGTGCCGTGAAAGCTCTGCAATGATCACTGAAGCAGTAAGTGCAAATACATGTCGGGGGGAAAATGCAGCACAAACGCGTGAACTTGATTGATTCACTTCTATATATTTTTCAAGTCATTTGAATGACACATTGGAACAGAAAAGATCTTTTTCTGGACAAAGATGACTGGTGATTTTGCTGCATGACAAGGCCTGTCCCCATGTTGCAAATGTGATGCAGAAAATGGAGCCAGGAGAGGAAGTTCTTCTAGATGTGGCATATTCTCCAGACCTGTCACCTTCAAACTTGTTTCAATCCATGCAACACTGCTTGTCTGGTCAGCAATTCCAACAAGTTGAAGATATCAAAAAAACTCTTTGAATTAAAACCAGAATTGTTCTTTATGATAGAATACACAATTTAACTGAAAGGTGGTATAAGATCATAGAAAGCCAGGGAAAATACTTTGATGACTGAATAATGATGCTATGAATAAAAGATTTTGCATCAACCTTATAGATAACTATATCAGGATTTTAAAAATGTGTCATAAGAAAATTGTTAAAATGGGGAAGGGGAATTAGGTTTTATAACTAAAACCTCAGTTTTGGTTGGAAATGAGGGTTGCCTTATATTCAAGCTCATTACCTAGAGGAGGGGTTGCATTATACACAAAAATATAAAAACTTAACATGAATAAAGCCATCCTGTCTGACCTAAACTAGCTAGGAATTGAACTAGGAATTCTTGTATTATCAGCACAGATGTGCACACGTGTTCTTCAAAAGATGGGATCACAAAGGTTCTCCATTAAATGTTCTACAGCTTAAAATGCAACCAAAAAGGTATTAAAATACGGCGATTAAATCCAAGTCGCAGAGATCCAAGCATCAGGTTGAGGAAAGATCCAGTCAGGCACAATGCTGGAACATATTCTGCTGTGAAAATGACTGTTCTACAGAAATGGTGATATGCTAGACTAGCCATTGCTTGGAACTTTGATCCTTACAGGGAGCTCTACAATCGTGGTCACATACCAGATTAAGCTATGCTTAAAAATGTCTACTGCTGGGATCTGGATTGGCTTTGGCTGAAATTCAACTTGTGCAAGAGAAACAGTGTATTTGGGAAACTTATCTCCTCTAAATTAATAGCATAAGAGCGGCGTCTGTAACTGCCTCTACACTCCTTGGATTAATAATGGAATGAGCCATCATGGTAAAAAAAGAGAGTGATAGAGAGGGGAGAAAGGAAGCAAATGGTGAAAATATTGAGTTCCGTTGTCATGTTAATTAAAAACGTCACTGATGCTACGTTTGCTTCTATGAAACGAAAGAAAGTTAGAGAGAGAAAGGAAGCGGATTGTTAATAAGAGGCAGAAAAGAAAGGTAATTTTTTTTTTTTTGTTGGCGGCTTGTGTGAAATGATGATTTACTATAAGTGAAAGTTTTGGTCATTTAATAAGGGGGTAGGAAGAGAGAGATAGAGACGTGAACTACTCATATGCAGAGTTTTTAAAAATATATTTTCATGTAAAACTGGATGTTTTGACTAAACTTTTGCAATTGCATGTCTCACACACAGCTTAGTTTTGTTCAGCACAAGGCTAAATTGGAAAGTATAAGGATTGTCTTAATTTTTTATTTTTATTAGATGGAGCATTGCCAACCATTATTAAACTGATGGCCCAAATAGTTGTAATGAAGAGCAACTAAAATTAAGATAAAAGACAATACTAGTCAAAAATTAATAATAGTTGACAAGGCTTCATCTTTTTAAAAATCAAGATATTGCTGATACTAATACTACTAGTGTAAAAACAACAACAACTATGGCACCAAGAGATTGGGGGCAAGATGAAAGGTAAGTTTAAAAGGTTAGATTTGATCTTCTGCCAACCGTAGGGTTCTCGTTTCTTAATCGGTAAGAGCAGCTGGTACAGATAACCAAGCTTCCTTGAAGTAAAAGGGATGCAAGTTCAAGTCTCACAGAGAGCTTATTCTTTATTTCTGATCCACACCATTTACTCACTACCATAGATTGATGGTTGCAATGGAAAGCATCTAAAATTAAGATGGAAGAAATACTAGTCAAAAATGAATAATGGTTGACAGAAATATTGTCGCATAAAGAGGGGAGAACCTACCTGCCTTGAACACACAACAATGGGAAATTCACAACTTCTTCAGCCACCAAGTACACTCATATTGTGTATGCAGAAGCTGAGATTATCCTGAAACAAAGCCCTAAATATTGGAGCACCCAATGATTGCAATAGTTTGCAAGACATGGTTTCTAACAATCATTCTGCGGCAGGTGACATGAGTATAAACTTGATCCTGTTTCATCTAAATTCTTGAAATATGAGGTTAGATATTTTTTTTAAATACGTATAAGTAAAAACAAGTTAAACAGAAAAGAGCATTAACAGTAGGCTGTAACTAAAATTGAGATCAACGATTTTTATTAATATATAAATAGCCAACATTTGAGTCTTGCAGGAATTACCATTTTTTTTCCCTCAAAGACCAGACAGCAAAATTAGAAAAAAAAAATTCAACCAGGAACTCTTCCTTCTTGGCAACCATTGGTTCAAATCTACAAAAATTCCAGTACAGTTTGGTACTTGTCAGCACTTAGGATTTTATTCACACTAATATCCCCATCTTGTACGTGGGATGATTTATTATCCCAGTGATAAACTGATCTCCCACTGTATATCTTATGAGGCAATTATGAACAATTGGTGACTTGTAGGTGTTATTTATTTATTTATTAATTTTTTAAAAGTAATACTCAATCCATGTATATATTCAATTATTACCTTTTGACTAGTATTTCTTTCATCATAATTTTAGTTGCTTCATATCACAACTACTCTATCAATCTATGGCAATGAGTAAACAACACAGATTGGAAATAAAGAATAAGCTCAAGGTGAGACTTGAACCATGGGAAGCCGGACTATGTATGGCAACTGCTCTACCGCTTGATCTACCAGAACGTTTACTAAAATCAAGATGAAAGAAATACTAGTCAAAAATTAATAATGGTTCACAACAAAAATTAATAATGATTCCAATAAATGAATAATATTACTACTAATAATACAACTCATGTCCACATTGTTTTGATAAGTGTTATATTGATGTTTTCAGATCGAGCAGTTTTCTAATACCACCAATTTTTGGACTAGTAGTCTTATCACTACTTTTTATCAAGGTTTTAAAAATATCTACTAAAACTTTGTTAAAAATAAGATACCAGTCCAAATGATTTGTGGAATTGGACTTGAATCATATTTACAAATTGAGTTTTTTTTTTCTCTCATTTTTTTTTTCATCCTACAAATATTTTGATTTACTAACTTGATCAATGTCTTTTCTCTCACCAAGAATTCATTGTCATATTTTTTTATCATGAGATATGAAGCAGGAGTTCAGATTAGGACTTAAAATAATTACAAAACATACCCTCTTACTTTATTATACCTATCAATTATCTACACAACGGAGATGAGGATACTAGTTAGAATAAATAGACTGATGCTTCAACTCAAAGAACCATAATAGCCACCAGCAGTTTATTATAGCTTCCCCACCCCCAGGACACAAAGTGGGTGGTCAGTTAAAGACTTAAATAATAACAAATCTGATATCCCACTTTGTCTGTCAAATATGTAAACAACAAAGCTGAGGGATATTTTATTGGTTTGAACAAATTCATGAATATAATAAGGAAGAATTGATTAATTATTTTAAAGAAAAGTATACAAAAACTTTACAATTTATTTTAATGTGGAAAGTTGTTTCCTTTGTCACCCCCACCTCTTTTGCTTGTTTTTCTATCAAATTATAACCAAACTTAAATATCTACATTCCCCTCTTGTACAAACTTATGTGAGGATCAAAAGATCATCTTGTAGCTTTTGGAATTAAAAGGATGTAGAATTAAGGAAAGCAAAAAAACAAAAAGACCATCCTTAAATTGTATATACACATCATTGCAGAGATAGACAAATGTACACTGTAACCACATTCTAACCCTTTCTAGAGCAGAGATGATATAGAAGCCCAAAAGTTAGTCCACAGCCGAGCTTGCTGAAAAATGTGTCTTGCTTCTCCCCAAACATCACATTTTGACAATGATTTTCCGAAGAATGACAATTATATATCTCAAAATGTGTGACAGCTTTGCCAAAACAACCCAAGTAATATTATTATTATTATTATTAATAACATGATTTATATAATGAGAACTTCTACTTTATCATATTTAGCAACTCAAAGGAAAAAGTTTAGAATACTCCTGTGTCAGAGTTATGTTACATATTCAGATTTGGTTTCTGTTGCAGGTGAAAAGCTGTAAATAGTGATAAAGCCAAAGACACATATATATACACACAGCGTGTCCCAAGAGTAACGCTAGTTCTAAGGGAAGTAACTATTTACTGTAATGTTCAGTATGCCAATAATTACAAGTAAGTTTGAAGACACTTGCTAATTAATCTTTTTTTTCCATTTTACTAGTAATTTTTGGTGTACTGCAAATTACATTGTTACTTCACTTAGAACTGGTATTAATGTTGGAACGAAGTGTGTGTGTGTGTGTGTGTGTGTG
>VCCN01002048.1:41165-70499 GCA_006491835.1 Architeuthis dux
AACAAATGTTTATTACCTATAAACTTTCACATAATTTAACAGATATTAGATTTTTGCTTGTAAAGCTAGTCACAAACAATTTATAATTTTTTAAATTAAAATATAAATAATTTATGACCATCAACACTTGTGGCAAATTCTAGATTGTTCTTCAACAGTATACTAAAAATGGTATAATGAAATAGAATAAGAATAGACCTATCAAATTGCTTTTCAGCTGAATTAACTTCTTAAAATGTTCAATGTGTTATAAGTTGATTATATAGTTAAGATCAATAAATAAGATGATTATGAGGAGAAGGTGGATCATTAATAATGCTTAATTATCATTGCAATTAATATAAAACTTTACATAATACTATAATTTATCAATTAACAAGACCACATGCTTTAAAAACAGTGACTTAATTAGCTAATGAGATGAAGTGATTATTTTAAAATAATTTTATATTGTTCAGATAGTAAATCGTACCTAAGTTATATTTGTCTAAGAGAGTTAAAAACAGAAGAGACGTAAGAATTATTTTGATTAATAAATACAATATTTTGTCCTAAATTGCAAATAAGTCTCATTTAGATATTGAAAAAAATCTTTTCCCCCCAATCACAATTTAATGAAATGCTATTTCATATTAACAATATGTTTGTATTAGTTAATATTGCTAATTAGATGTACAATAATAATAGTTCTCTAATTGGATTAATAAAACTAATGCAATAACCCTTTAGTAATCTTGCAAAATAAGAACTACATAATTTTCTTGTTTAAGAACAATAATAAATTGAAAATTGAAAGGAATAAAATAAACACTTAGTACCATAGTACGTTTTGTAAAAAAATGTTTTAAAGATATTTTGGAAAACTATAGTGCTGATGATAAGGAGTTGTATGAAAAATTTGAGGGTGTCTGTATTTCTAATGAATAAACACCACAAATTCAAGAATAGCAAAGCAATGTGTCATAATACATCCAATACAAACAAACCACAAGAGTGAGGTTTACAGACATGAAACAAATCTTTAATAATTTTCCTGAAGTTTGATACATACTTTTAGCATTTTTTTTTCTTTTACGTCTGACTACCTCACCCAAAAATTCCATTACTCAAACAAACAAACAAAAATTCTCATGTTTTTTTTTTTTTACACAGGAATTGAAAATTGACAAAGAACAAAACAAACTGATTTTCATCTCGAGTATCTGAGAGATAATATTTTTTGAGTGAAGATAAATCTACAATGAAGTTTGTGTGTGTGTGCATAAAGGGGAGATACCTATCTGTTCTAACGCAGTAAATTGTAACAGATTTGCATTTTGTAGAACATTCAATGAGCTTATAGGAAATAAACATTTACATGATTTTCTGACACATCATATTTACATAAAAATCGTTTGACTCATTGATCAAAAGCATAATTGTGCAGGAGCTAGCATTGGTTTTCTTATAAACAGGTCTTATTTTTAATACAACGATATTTAATTTATTCTAATTGTTGGATGAAGTATTGTAACACTTATTAATTTTGACTAGTTTTTACCTTCATTATAAGTCAAAGTTGCGATAAAAAAAACAACTAAAAATTAAGATGAGGGTAAAAACTAGTCAAAATTAATACAGTCTTATTTTGTTGTGTTTAATAAACCCAAACAATGCAGGATTAAAACTAATGAAAATAGTATTATTTATAAACTTATATAAAGTCATCCAAATAATAAGTAATCTCTTGGACCATAGTCATGTTGTTTGCTTTAGTGCGCATCTAAGTTTGCATTTCTGGGAAACAAAGAGCAAAAATAAAATTGACTGAACGTAAATAAATGTTTTAAAAAATTGTTTTAAAAAACGAATAAAGAGAACACTCCATGCAGAACAATAACAAATAAAACATGATGCCAAGTCTCACAGCCACATTGGCAACTAAAAACATCTTGATCAATACCAACTACAGGTAGACAAAAATCAATACACAGATAGAAAACAGTACAACTGAGTTTAAAATTAAACTTAGAGTGGAGGATTTCTCCTAAATAAGGTTTACAGGGAAGCATTCTTTTAAAGACCTTCAAGATTTATGCTATTGACAGGAAATCTCAACCTTTATCAGGTACATATGTAGCTAATTTAAAATCCACTGATATTTTACCCATAACTGATAACATTATTATTCATGCTTTAAACAGCATTTTATTAGGAATAAGATTTTTGTTTCCTCTTCTGTATTTGCAAAAATAAAACATCAGGTTGATTAATCTATCACCTTTTTTTTATTATCTGTAAATATGATACAATGCATTGTATATCTACAGGCTGAGTTTTAAGGTATACAAATCGCAACATTGTTTGATTTATTTTTATAAGATGAAGCATTGTCAACAATATTTAATTTTTGACAAGTATTTCTTTCATCTTAATTTTAGTTGCTTTTCATCGCAACTACTCATATTGTCTGTCTATGGCCATTAGTAAACAGCGCAGATCAGAAATAAAGAATAAGCTCTAGGTGAGACTCGGACTCACATCCATTTACCTCAGGAAGCCTGGCTAAGCATGGCAACTGCTTTATCGATTGAGCTACTAGAGCTTTTATCGTTGGCAGGCTGAGGTAAAGGAATGCGAGTTTGAGTCTGGACTGGAGCGGTTTTTTTTAATTCCCAATCTGTGCTGTTTACTAATAGCCATAGGATGACAGTCTGAGTAGTTGTGATGGAAAGCAACTAAAATTAAGATGATAGAATACTAGCCAAAAATGAATAATTCTTTCTTGAATAGATTTTTTGACATGTTCAATGTAGATTATTTTCATTATGACATGTATTTACATATTTTACAACATCTTTCTATTCTAATACTCTATTCATGAACTTATACACCAAATGTGACTTGATTTAATGTATTAATATACAGGGTGTCCCGTAATTATGTCCTCTCAGGGTGGTAACTCTGTAATTTATGTACCTTCTGTAAAAGTTGTAAGGGGGGTAACTTTGTATTGACTAGGCAATAGTAATAGTAAAAGCAATGTTCGATTTCTCCACAATCAAGCCTAGTTAATACAAAGTTATTCCCCTTACAACGTTTGCAGAGAGGATATAATTATGGGACACCTAGTTCATCTGAAGTACATATCTGCATACTGTATATAGGTGATATATAATTACTTACACATTATCCAAATGTACATATTATTCAACCTTTTAATCTAGGCTTCTATTTCTTTTTTAAAAAGCAGAACGGAGATCAGTTTAAGTTTTTAAAAAATGTAAAACATTCAACAATTGCAACTGAAATTAAAAATAAAAATAACTGTACAAAAATATTTCTACAAAATAACAAAAATTAACTTCAGCCTTGAAGCAGATTACTAGCAAACAAAGCAGAATGCAGTTACTAATAAGATATAAGAAAAACAGAACCAGACATAAGAGATTTTAGGATAATTACACACTGTGAAAAATATCTTTTTTAGTAAAAATGATCCCAACAGTCATTTGTTGGAGAAATCCTGTATGAAGCTTAATCTGCAAAAGTTGCTGAAACAGTCCAGGGCCAATGTTTAGCTGTTGCTGTCAACTGATTTAGAGAAAGCAATGGGCATTAAATCCATATCTGAAACCATTCTAAATCTGATAAAAGAAGAAGCATCATTACTAGCTCTGATCTTTTCTCTTTTAATACCGAAAACTTGTAAGCAGTATTACTAATTTAGATTGACAAAGCTTGTCGACTCTAAAATATAAGAGTTCAAATACAATGGTTAAAACTGTCACACTGAAAAAAACATCTTTTCAGAAAAACAAAAAGGTGAGAAAAGAAACTTAAGGGTTGATTTCTAATGCTTCCTCAATGCAAAAGATTTACAAATCCTTCAATTACTTTTAGTAACTATCATTTTGTGTTTATGTGTGTGTGTGTGTGTGTGTGTGTGTGTGTGTGTGTAATTCAAACCATAAACTCATGATGCCTTATGTTGGAAATTATATCAAAGCTTTTGCTATGAGAATTATCAGCATTATTAGAAAGTATAAGGTTATTCAAAACAAAAAACTAGAGAGTGATATAATGATGCTATAAGAAGTCTGAAGACAGTAATTATATTATATATATATTTTTTGACAAGAATGGCAATTATCTACATTATACTGTAAATATATCATGGGCTAGGCATAAAGCAAGGATGAAGAGCTTGCATGAAGCCTTAAGTTTGAAGCTGACAGATGAGCAGCTGCTGAGGACAAGAGGAAAGTATGGTAGGAACAGGCTGCCCTACAGACACCAACAGCCCAGAGCTTCCCTTGTCTGAAGTGTGAAAAGGTCTGTGCTGCATGGATTAGGCTCCACAGCCATCTTCAAACATGTAGAAGATAGATAGACCATCCTCCCCTGATCCTTGCAAACAAGGAACAAACTAACACTGTAAAGTAGGATTTCTGGCTTAACTTTACTTTTTACTTTTACTATTATAGCAATAATTATAGGAAAATCTTAATATTAATAGCAGTAGAAATTCTAAATAAAATGACAAGGCTGCTGAAGCAAGCTCTTATTGAAGAATTGTAAGAGTCTGAAATATAGGAATTACAGAGAATAAAGCTATTACACCAAATATAATGGGCAAGGAAAATTTCTGCATTTTCATTTTTTTTAATTCACTTTTATAACAAAACAAATTTCTGTATTTTAAGGTTTTCTTAGAAACTAATTCCTTATTTAAATCTTGACTTTTTAAGAACATTTTGCTAAATTATAAAAAAAAGCAATCACTAAATCAAATAATCTTTTAATACAGAAATGTAATTCAAACAAAATGTGAATGACTGCAAAAG
Source organism: Architeuthis dux (assembly GCA_006491835.1). Classification (NCBI taxonomy): domain Eukaryota; kingdom Metazoa; phylum Mollusca; class Cephalopoda; order Oegopsida; family Architeuthidae; genus Architeuthis; species Architeuthis dux. Next base: position 45,992 of record VCCN01002048.1, read on the forward strand.
AGATGAGGCATTGTGTTTCAAACATTTCCTCAATTATGAACAACTTGAAAAGGTCAATCTTATACAAAATTAAAATGGGAGAGGAGCTCCATAACAATGACCAATGTTTTCAACGATTTTTAAAATCTTGAAATGTTGTTCAAAAATATATCATGGGCAGGGGTAATAAAGCGAGGATGGAGAGCTTGCAACTACCAAATGCTATCTTCTTTGGCAAACTTCAAGAAAAATGCAATCAAGAGGCCTCCAGTAAGTGCTTCACAGATCAGCTCAAGAAGCAGCTTTCATTAGCTGGCATCCATCATCACTCATGGCACCAGGTAGCAAGCGACAGAAAAGGCTGGCAGAATTGCATCAATGCAGCCAGCCTTAAGTTTGAAGCTGACAGATGAGCAGCTGAGGACAAGAGGAAAAGACGGAAGGAGAAGTTGTCATCTTCTCTTTAAAATGCCAGGTTGTGAGATGAAGTATCGCACATATAGGCAATGATTATAGTTTAAATGTTTATTAAAATGTATTTTGAAGGAATACAAAGCTTTATTAGACAAAGCCAGACTCATTAATATAAACAGAACTTTAAAATTTTAATGTGAGAAAAATGACTCAATATGATTTACCCAAAAACATTGTCGTGCTTTACTACAAGTAGCTGTTATATGATTCTCAATTCGAAATCCTAAATTAATAGCATTGTTTGCAGTAATTTTCATGCAGACATGCCAAAAGAATACTTAAGGACAAAATTAGGATAATAGAAAAATTTACTTATTTTTTTTATTGCACTTAGAGGTTTAAAACAAAAATCTACTCAATGTCATAGCTACTAAGCAAGGCAATACATATTACTGGCCTACCAGCCATGCGGACTACAGTTACCACTGGAGGCGGACATAGATGTTTTTGCAGGATTAATATAGCTGGTGCAAACAGATTTAAAATGTTATCTGTGAGTTTTTTTTTTACATTTTTTCATGATATTGTAGAAATAATGAGTCAAATTCAATCAGAACGTGATTTTAACTTTTACAAAAATACTCATCACCGAAGCATAAAAATACTTTTGGAAAAAAATAATGAATAAAGAGACTCAGAGAAACAATAGTTTTTTTGATATTACTCAAAGTTTTATTCCACGATTTTTTGTCATATTTATTGTCTTAACTTCCACACAGATTATTTGACTTTATTTCACGGAATATGAAGAAAATTCTCAAGTTAGTAAAAACAAAATAAAAAGTTGCCAAGAACAGCAATATTTTACTTTATTTTAAAGTTTTTTTACAACCCCGAAAATTTTAGTTAATCAAAGTTTTATAGTTTTTCCTTTTACACTTAAATTAGGTTGTCTTAGGTAAGACTAAATGAAGTAAGTAAAACATACACTTATATAATTATATATAAGGTGTAATATATTCACCATTTTATGACTTTTTCTAACACGTGTACCATGTATGTTACACAAAAAGATTGTCCCAGAGAGGAGGAAATATTTAATGATACTGCTTTTTTATTGTAAAGAGTATGGAGATCTTTTGAAAGAAATAGATTGTTGTAATTTAAAATTCCACTGGATACCAAAGTTCAGTGGATTTAAAAATCACCACACCTCCTCACAGGTAACTTTTTAAATCTGTTTGCATCAGCTATATTAATCCTGTAAAAAAATCCATGTCTGGCTCCAGTGGCAACTCCAGTCCGCATGGCTGGTAGGCCAGTAATATGTATTACCTTGCTACTAAGTCATTTGCTATAGAATAGTTGTGTTGCAGTTGTAAGGTATCCTTTGTATCTGAAAATTTTAACTAAGAAGAAATCAACTTTTCAATTGAAAAAAATCAAAATGAACATTACATTTAGTATTTCACTTCTTTTGGTGCAATGTTTATAAGAAAAGCCCTGAAATATTGCATATTTACTTTAATAATTTAATTTCATGTGAAGCTGCAATCATTTCTTGTAAATACTGACAAAACTTCTTTTTTTATTATGAAAAGTAGCAAATGTATTCTAAATGTGCTGTTCATACAAGATGCATGCCTCCTAGTAAAAAAATCTGTCAGATACATGTATAATCAAAGTAATTGATATTCTTCAAGAATTGAGATCTGATATGTACTAGAATGGTTGTAAGGAAAAAGGTTTTTTTGTTTGGGCTTGAAATCTATTTTCCTTCTGTTTAATGTGTAGCAACAAATCACATCAACCAGACACTATGACTGGATTATCAATGACATGATTTCAACAACAAAAAAGGTTCATCAAAATATAATGAATAGTTTGGATTGCCCTTAACATATTTAACTTCTGAAAACTACTTATCCAGAATTATCTATAAATAAAGTTGATTAGTGTGGGTTTTTCTTTGTTTTTTCTAACCTGGGGATTAGGAATAGTAATACTTCAAATTGACATCTAAATTCATGGAGTAAGGATATTCCTAGTGGAAACATAATTGGACTATACAACATGCATGTAATATTATAATGCTAAGTTAAAAGAAGACTAAAATGCAAATAATATTAGTCTATATAAACCTGTAGCTGCTAAAATCGTATATTTAGACAAGCTATTGTTTGTTTTTTGTAGAATTTTAGGTTAAAAAATAATTACATTAGCTTCTTGACACTTTTTTAACAGGACAACTACAGTAATCTTTAAATACTTTGTTTTACTCAGCGGTTATCTTTTTTTAAATATTAAAGAGCTTCTCTTTATTTTAAAACAAGTCTAACTAACCTAGAAATAAGCCAGAGGATCAAGAAGGAAGCTCAAAGCCAAGGATATCAATAAGAAAATAACTTTAACAAGGAATGTGTGAGCGCGAGATTGTATATTGTTTGTTGTAGAATGGCTGTATTGATTGTGACGTGAAGCGAAGGGAAATAACCAAGTTTTATTAATCAGCTGGCATTAGGGAGAGCAAAAAGAGCTGTCAAGAATTGTCGCCCCTTAACGCCAGAAAATTCAGAACTGTAGTTTTCATGCGAAGATTAGGAACAACGCAGAACAAAAATTCTTACTGTTTACTTCTGACTTGAAAGCTGTGAAAAATAACAAATGACATAAAATGTAACTAAAATATAGCGATATCTTAAAAGCTATAACGTCTTTTTAAAATATTTTCCAGAAGATATGTATCTTGCAGGAAAGCATTATTTGCTAAAAGGCTTGAATAATATTTAGGTATGAACAGAAATTGACGAAAATTTTCACCAGAAAATCAACACCTGATTTTAGAAATAAAATAGCACAAATTTTTGTCTGAACAAAAACAAAAAATTATTTTCATTAATTATAACTTATATTTTGAATGTTATAAATTCAATGTTTTCTACATTCAGTAAAAAAAATCAATAATGACGCTATAATAGCGTCATTATTGATTGTAAGTAAAAGAATTTTTTTAATTTTAAAATCGGTAGTTAAAAAACTATATTACAACAATAAAATGCACCACAGCTGTGCTGTGCTGTGCGAAAGAAACTGCCGTTGTGTCGTCTGCATCAATTTGCAACTTCCCATAATTTGAAATAGTGGTCAATTTATATAAACAACAAAAAACAGAAGAAAATATATGAAAATGTATAAAAAATACACCTCGAAAATATTTTTTCATCATTTGCTATATTAAATTTCTTCATCCTTGTTATAATATTTATATATAAGTTTCAGTCAAAGCACAACATAGAAAGAATAAAATATATACATTTCAAAGGTACAGGATTAATCAAAATAATCGATAACAATTATGAAAAAATCTTTCTTTTTTTAAATATTGAGTGAAAAAAATGATTCCCCCACCCCAGATCAAAAGCCTAAATTATAATTAATTGAATAAAACTAAAAATTTGCAGAGAAAAAAAAATATTTTACTTAATTTTCTTGGGTTTTTTTTTAAATCACAAAGTATCAAAAAAGAGTTCCTGGATATCTTTCTAAAAAAGGTAAACATAATCCATATCTCAAGGGATATATCTGTAAAATGTGTAAAAAATCACCGAAATCATGAAAATATAAATAAAATAAATCATCAAATTAATAAGAGGAATCATATGAAAAAAAATTGCCTTCTCCAAAATTTGGAATGGAAATTTATTTTTTTTTTATTTTTTAAAAATAAGTATCAAAAATTTTATTAAAATCGAATAATATGCTGATTTTTGCCAGATTTAAAAATTTCTCGGGTGTCAATTTCATGCAGAATTTTTCGTCCATTTTGTTCATACCGAAAAATACTCATCGAAAATTTCTTGATTGAATTAATTTTTTTCACTCAATTTGTTATAAAACAAATTAAATTACAATTCTAGAGAAAAAACTGTTTTTCACTTTAAAAATTTTGAATATACTATAAACTGAGATTTCCAAGTAAATGCTGTTTACAATATTCTAATTTATTGTAAAAACAGAAGAAATAATAATACTGGTATAAAACACAATAAAGGAAGAAAATTACTACATTTTCTACACTTTAAAAAAAAAAATATTTAACATATTTCTTTTAAAGAGAGATTATACCTGCCAAGGGGCTTGAAAAGCAACAGGCATATTAGAATATACAAAGGTTAAAATAAATTTCAAATTAGGTTATTTTTTTATAAATATATTTAAAATCTAGCTTACACCTGAAATCAACATACTTGCATTTTAATTTTTCAGAAAAATCAAACTCCAAAACAATACTTTCCTTTCCATGGAAAACCAACAGTAGATCAACAGCTTTAAATAAAATTCTTTTAATTTTTTTTTCTCCTCCAATAAAACTTTTTCTTTTTAAAAAAAAATTCTTTAAATGGGTTTAGCAAATCAATGTCATTAAAAATGCATTAATTTAAAAAATAAATGAAAATGAAATAGCTGATCTATCAAAATTTTATTTTATCCATCTACTACAAATACAATGTGAAAAGGCTAAAAAGGCAAATTTCCATAGTTATCACACTCAAGATCAAACCATAAATTTTTTTTCTCTCTTTAATCCAGTATAAATGATCCATCAATAAAAATTATTTCTACCAGATAATGATAAAATATTAATGTTTTCAAATTGCACAATACAACAAATTTAAATGTTACCTTTGGGCATCCACTTAACAATTTGTCTACTTTTATAACACATCTTTATTAATATTTTTTGGAGATTCTGTGCTTAATATTTATGAAGGCTCTTTCTGTTACAACCCAAGCAAACAGGGATCATAAGGTGAGGGCAGCTTTATTTTGGAGAACATATGTTAAAGAGTCATCACTTACACTCCATCCAGTGGCCTCCCAAAAGTTATTTACCATACCAGCAAGACAGATAAATTCTTTCATTTTTCTTTTATTTCTTGTCTGAATTTCTGAGATTTTTTTATACAATGATTTACTCTGACTACTGTCCTTGTTTTAGCTGTTATAGTTGCAACGTTTCAACCGTTGTACTCTCCGGTCTTCTTCAGGTGTCTGTCATGGTTGGTAATCATCTGGGAATTTTGAACTGTAATCTATATTCAATCCAATCAGGGGAGATTGTTTTCATTCTACTGTCCATGCCAGAGGATATCTCGTATCAGTTAATTATTCCTAGTTAATTTGTTCTTCTGATGTTGCTTACATCTTTTCTGCATTACCTGACCCGGGGATTGAACTCATGACCACCAGGCAGGTTATTAGATATGCTTAACAAATGCTTCTATCCACTAGGCCATATGTCCTAAGACTGCTTAGATATTTACTAAGCAATAATGGAGCATGGTAAGGATCCAATTCCAATTTGTTAGACTAGCATGCCAACAATCACTCCACAGCAGCCACTCAATTACAGATTATTCTGTTTTTTCTATAGAATGACAAATAAACTTGAGTGCTGGGTGAGCAGCTGTTACAAGCCATTCAACTCACTAGATACTCCACAATTGTGGCCATGTACCAGATTAACCTAAGTTTAATAAACATCTATAAAATTCAAGATGTATGATATCTATTGTTTAAAAGATTGATCCAACTGCAATATCATGAAGCTGCTTCATAGCATCTTATGCTTCTAAATTGAGCAGTGTAAGATTATCTTGGAGTCTGACAAGACTGGTTTGCCATTACTTGTTTTTGGGTTGATTTCTTAATAATTAAAAATGTTTTATAAATACTATCAGAAAATACTTTTTGAATTAGATTAATCCATTGCTGGTGTACCCAACCCAAGAGTAATTGTTCTAGACTGACTTACTGTTGTAACAGTTTACAGAAAAGGGAGTCTAGCAGCAGATGCCTTTCCATTACAGAAAAATGGTGCCATCCTTTACCAAATAATGAGCTATAGATCCTTAAAATTCCTTATCAGAACCTTCCTGCCTCACAGTACAAGATGGTACTTTTCAAGAAAATGGGTCTGTAAAAATTCACGAAAACGTTATCTCCCTTGCAAAAGTCATTTAAAAGAACAATAAATATAAATCGGACAAAATTGGATTGTTTTGCTTTAACAATGGCCATTTAACAAACGTTTAAAAAACAAGACAGTGAATGAATAAAAAAAAAAATGGATTTTCTTGACTTGACTTCTTGGATAAAGCATTTATAAATTAGAAAAGAAAGAAAGGAAATTAAATAATTTAAGAGAAATAAATGAGGTAAACAAACTGGCGGGGGATGAGAGGGAGAGCGATAAAGACAGAAAAATGAAAGACAGAAAAATGAAAGACAGAAAAAAGGGAGAAAGAAAGAGAAACATATAGACAGAAAAACTGAGAGAAAGGATAGGATAAACACACAAAGGAAATGTTTAAAGAAAAGAGACAGGGAGTAGGGAGGAGAGTGGAATTCATCAAAGATTAAAATCCGAAGGAATGTAATATTAACGGTTTTACTTTTTTATATCTCTCTCCTGATTTTGTAAAAACTTGACTAAATTTATTCAGTAAACAAACCAAAAGAAAAGTAAATAATACAACTCCGTCTCAAGTTTTGCTAAGATCCACGTCATTGACCTCTTAAATGACTTTTGTAAGGGAGATAACTTTTTGTGAATTTTTACAGACCCATTTTCTCAGAAAGAACTGATAAAATATTTCGATATCTTTTTCTCATAGCATTTAATCAGATGGAGGAATTTATTTCTGATACCTCCATTGTTGAAATCAATAATAAATAAAAAGTGAGAAGCTCACCTCGCAATGGTAACAATCCACATGGAAGTCTTTGTCCATTGACACAACTCGAACTGTTTCTTCAGTTCCCTGAAAAATAATACCAATATTTCATCACCATTTAATCAGCGACAAAATCCACATCAGAAAAAGTTTTGAAAATTATTTTTATCAACAAATGTTACAGAAGATATGAAGATAAAAAACGTTTTTTTACACATTATCACCTGTATGAGTTTTATAGTGTCCCTAAGTGTTTTCTTTTGATTTCAACAAATATATAGCAAACAAGAGTTTTATTTACTGTACAAAACTTTAATGTATTATCTACTCTAATAATGTGATTTTCTTGGTCACGGGTCGTAGCACTGGACTATTCCACTAGGTGGGGGGGTTAAAGTTTTGCTAAAAAAATACTTCCTGCCCGCTGTTTCAAATTACATACTATTCCAGGTAAACAAAATCAATTGAAAAACAGACCAGGGGAGATGTCATATAGCAATGATCAGCAAGCTACTCTTGCTGGCCATTGTTAGTGGGTTCGATCTCCATCGGATCTCCCAGTATAGGTGGTTTGTTACCAATTCATGCTAACTTACTATACTTATATAATGAACAGTGTGATTATTTTTGGTTTACTTTCAGTAACACTTGACTCTCACTCAGGTACAAATTTTGTTGATAAAAGTACCTCCTTCCAACTTTTGAAACTATGGACTCTTCAACTGAAACAAATTTGCTATTATTTTTTCTAAGAAAATAGTTTCATAGAAATTCAAATATATCCGTGAATTCTTTGACAGTTATTAACTAGTTATATTATAATAAATGAAAGTGATTTGTGTTTACTTATGCTTTTTAATTGGTTGTATTAAAAGTAATTTATAAGATTCAGAAAAAAAAAAGAAATCAATAAATACATGTTTAATTTTATGTTAAAATAAACATCAAAAGTTGTCAAATTAAGAGTTCTTCGACTTCGTTTCAAGCCACATTTCGGCTTAATGAGTTGGTTTATAAACAACTAAATTAGGGTTCAAACCACAGTTTGAAACCAAAATGAAGAACTGTAGTGGCAGATCCTCTAATTAATGGCAGATCCAGATTCAAAACATGTCGGACCATGGGAGTTGCCAGATCAGATTAGAGAGATACAACCTGTAGTTCCTCACACTACAGTATTTTTCCTTTGCTCTTAGTGATAAAAGTACTTTAAAACTATACCATACCTCAACAGGAGTGATAGCCTGACCACAGGCAGCACATTTGGGAGCAAAAACTCTGAAAATACAAGAATGGGCAATTTAATAACAGAAAGAAAATAGTTCCAATACAAACAAAAACATATATAAATAACATTAAATAAAAATAGTTTTTATTTATTCTTAACAAAATAGGAATTTAAATTAATCAATAAAAATAAAAGAATGTAAGTTATCTGTCAGTAGATAAGTTTTTCTCTTTTTGTAGGTCTTTATTTGTCATCCCACAAATGTGACAGGTTTTTTTTTTAACATAAGGTACCCACATACAACTCAAGGTCAGAAGTTAAGAAATTGCCTAGTTCTATTGGTTATTGTCACAGACAACAAGGCATGCCCTTGACCCTCTTAGTGCAGTGCAATAGGGAGGTGCTGCCCATGGGACAGATCCCCAGGCACTAGGCTTCAGTTAGTTATTATTGTCTTCCAGCCCCAGAGTTGGAAAAATGCAAATCAAAATAAGCCATTTTTATGTGAAATAGTCACATAAAAATGGCTTATTATTTTGATTTTATTCTCAAATTTTGGATAAAAAAATTTCTTTCCAAACTTACATATTTCATCAGTGTTGTTATAAGGGATGTCATAAAAATGATTATATATTAGTTAAAAATTCAAAGTAACACGTTGAATGACAGTTCATTTTGGAATAATATATCATATTTTAAAAATATATTAACATTTTGCATTCATTCTTCCAAAATGTTCCATAATATACCATTATGGGTCATGACCCCTAGTTCAGGGAAAGGAGGAACCATTGTGTTGGGATTTTGTAGGTTATGACAAGTTAGTTGTACATGTGTAATAACGAGACTAGGTGTCAGTAAGTACACATATCACCCCCCCCACACACACACACACACACACAGCAAATGAAGGTGTATGGTTAGTGAAAAACCTCTAGATACTCCATAGACTAATATTAAACAAATACAACATTTGACCCTCCGGTAAAGGAAAAGCAGCCATGTTTCAATGGTTTTTCTACCATTCTCCAGACTTGCAGAAAATCATCTTTTCTTTTAAAAGGAGGAGAAAGATTAATTGAAAGATCAAAAGCTTCTTCATTCTTTAAAATTATTTATCTTTACTTTACCAACATCGGATAATGAGTACTTTGCTTTTTAAAGTAAATGTAACACCAATAAATAGAATGTGATCCTTTTGAATAAATGATAAAATATACTTGTAACACTAAAATTGTAATGTCATTTTTCAGAAAGTTTTATATAATGAATTTTGAAGGATTCTACAGGAAAAGGACAATTGTTTTCTAATTAAACCGAACATAACATTTTACCATTCATGTCTGTGGATTATATATATTCAAATTAGACCATAATGCTTTTCTTGAAATTGTCCATATAAACTTATTGTACTCTACTCATATTAGCAAATGAAAGAAAAAACTATAGGTCATTTTTTACTAAGACTGAAATATTTTATACATAGAATATGTTTTCAATTAGCTCTACATTTAAAATTTCTAATTAACAGGTAACTATAGTTTTTGAATTTCCTCGAATATTCTTTCAACTTTACAATAATACATAATAAAATTAAAGATAAATATTGCCATTATTTTAGTAAAAAATGGATCAATTCAAACAAGATGGAAGGAGCAAGTCTGTAAAAAGAAAAATAGTGTTTTCAAAAAGAGATTTATATTTGACCTTAGACAAATGGCTGAACAAAGATGTATTTTGTTCATACTTAACACACAATCTAGATACATTCTGTATTGTTTAGATCAGTGGTTCCCATCCTTTTTGAGTCATTCCCCACTTTTGTCAATATGATTAATAGTATTCCCCACCTCTATTAAGTTGCAACAAAGAATAATTTCAAATTAGACAGCCTTATACTAAAAATTAGTTTAATTTCATAATTGTACAGCTACTGTATTTGTTACTCTAAGAAAGCAAACAAAAATAATTAGAACACAACATTTCAAATTCTAATTTATTACAAAAAAAATAAGAATTCTGCTATCGTAACTGTTATGCACATCAATGTGATCTCTGTTCTTGTTTTTTGCTATTAGTTCTTCAATTTGTGGGTCTATTAGTGAGAGAGCACATTTTAAATCATTCTCAACTTGGGGTTTTCTGCACTTCTATCTATCAAGTCAAAGGCTCGAAATAAACTCCATCTCTAGACTGGACTTTTATTTTTACCTAATAGCCCCCCCCCCCTCCTTGAACTACCCAAATTCCCCCCTAGGGGGGAATTTCCCCTCTGGTTAGGAACCACTGGTTTAGATGAATCCTTATCATTTTAAGAGTTGCTTGGAATATCGATTTCATTTAGTTTAGATGCATTCTTTGGCCTTCCTCAGGTGTAAAATTGATATGGAAGGAGGAGGTTTTCCCCCACACCACCCAGGTAATGTTTACTAATCTTCAAAACAATGAAATGAAATGGTTGCAAATATACTGATCAGACCAACCCATTATACCAGACATCACAGTATCTTGTGTTACGCAGGTGACTCCATATTTTATACACAGGGTTGCACTCCAATCCTTTTCCTGCTAACGAAACAACTCCACACTGGTCTTTAACCCATAAGAACCCAGACCCATTTCTACTTGAAGGAACATTATGTGGGATTCTGGGTAGGCAAATTGACACAGTCACGTGACTGCACCAAGATGTTCAGTAGATGTCACTTAGTACACTTCATGAGTTAAAAATCAAGGATAAAATATAATATAAGAGACTGTGCAGATCAATTAAATTGTATGTGACACCGATGTCACAGTGGGTTCTTATGGGTTTTAAACAGACTGGAAAGAAACCCCTCCTTCCATATGGATCACACACTTTAGCGAGAGAACAGATCAGCCAAAATGGTGTTGTAACAACAAAAACAATGAGATCAATAGTCCTAAGAACTTTTGGCAAGACACAATCTAGATTTTGCTCTTTCAATTACAACTATCTATTCCATCTCTTAAGCAATACAAAGGAAGCCACTTATTGTGATCACTTTGGAACAGGGTCTTTTAGATAACAATAACTGGCTGATAACATTAAGCAAAGTATATAAAATTTGGAACAATTCACATTCATTGTTACAAATTTACATCCATTGTTATAAACTCAATGTTATGTTATTAAATTCATTGTTATAAAGAATTACAAATTAATATCAATTATTGATATGAAAAGTATTTGGGACCGACTGATTTTGATAACAATAACCGTTTGATAATATTATTTATTTACATTCATTTGTTATAAATTCATTGTTATAAACAACTTTACATTACAAAAAATTAATATGAAATTTATTGACTTTTTAAATGAATTTTTAATTCATTTTAAATAAAGTATTTGGAACTAATTTTTGATAACAATAACCGTTTTATAACATTATTTGTAATTATAATAAAACAGCTTCCTCTGTATTTGTAAGACTTCCTTAAGTGATGAAAAATAAGTTCAGGTCCTAGCTATTAAGTGTAGATGAAAACAAAGTTCTCTTGTGAACAGTTTAGGGTCACACTTGGGTATGGTTGAACATCTGTAAGTCTGGTATTCCAACAGATTACAACAAAAATAATAGGGATGACTCTTATATAGGAGTCAGTGTGCCATAAAAGTAATCATAGCTTAATTCACAAGCAAAGCAACATGATCTTCAAAAAAATCAACCAACAATCAAGAATGATTATCTATCTTTACAAGCTGGTATCTGTTAATTTCAATTATCATAACCATAACACTTCATAATTAACAAATTGTATCCTCAAATTAACAGACTTCTGGTAGAGAAGCTGCTGTAACATAAGTGGTTTAAAATATGGTGTACATGTCTTTCAATATTAACTACTTTATATTCTCCTTTTCAATATTCCTAACAAAGAAGTTCAGTGTTGGTAATCTTTCAAAATGCAAATATGTGTCATTCAATCATTGTGTAATTAAAAAGAATATTACGTGGTGATTATATGATTAAATTTTGCTAATTCCAAAACAAATTGTTAAAATATATAAAGATAACTGGGTTTTTTTTTAATACTTCAGTTCTGGTGCTGAAAGAGGCCTTTTTCTCAAGACCTCTGAAATAAAGTTATTTCACTACAACCTGATTATTTCACTAGTGCATCCAGATAAATGTCCTAGCAATATCCACATATATCAAATGCAATGTGCATCCATATGTGTGTGTGCAATACTTTTCAATTAGCGCAGATACATGCAGCAGCCAGGGAGCAACACTTTGATCATAGAGCATACAGATACTCTGATCCCAGGCTCAAGTGCCAATCCATATGTAAATAATCCTGTCATTTTTGACAGATGCTAGGCTAAAATAGATATAAAACCATAGCACACAACAACAAAAATATTTTCCCAAGGCATTACATTCTGAAAGTGAGTTATTTTGAAAACAGTATCAACCCCATAGCATTCATTCATCATTGCATCTCCCTTGTGTTAGCAGATAATAACTACATCAAATGTTTCTGTTTCAAACATAATCTAATGTAAGTTGACAGACTTTTGTTCTTAATATCATTGATGTTGTATGATTATATTATCCAACCCAACTTAAAAAAGAGAAATTCTAGAAAAGTCATTTTTCATGAAGTCTTAAACTGGGATCAACTGGGCCAAGAATAACTTTAAGATGCAAAATATCTCTTTTGTTAAAAAAAGTAATAATTTTTTGAAAAGTGCAGGGCAGTGGAGTCAGCTTACCCAAACCTATGATTCAGAATTTCTTTTTCTACTACCCAACTCCTTCATAAATGGTAAATGTATATTAATTAGTGATAACATCTGGGGCTTACACTGACACATAATATTTTCCAGCTTAAATATGTCTGACTTAATAGGAAGCCATTTTGACTTAAGGGATTAAAATTTTTCAACCTAAATTACTTTTTGCCCCTCCGAAAGAAATGGTAATGCTGAAAACTGAGACTTAATATGAAAATACATTATTGTTATAATATTGTAAGTTATTATTTTAAAGCTAGTGTCAGTACATTTTTACTGACTACGACCAGTGTTGCCAACTCAAAAAATATTTTTGCGCTAGTTTGACTGCCAAAAAGTGCTTAATTTTTTTTTAAATGGCCAAAAACCACCAAAAAGACACTATAAATGGTAAAAAATAGCCAGAAAATTGCCAAAATGTTTTAGGCGCAAACGTGCTAAATCGGCAACGCTAACTACAACTCCTGCTCAAATTACTTCTGACTTTGATTCTGACTCCTCAGCCATGAAAAAGTTTGTAGATCCAACAAAAAGAAAAAATTCATACAACATTTAGCATTTGGTAGGGCAAGATAAGTACCTCCTTTTGAAATACTGCAAATCTTGCAGGGTTTTTCTTACAAGAAAAATACTAATATAAAAAAATAAAAAACATGTTGCACTCACCTATGATAATCTGCCACACAATATATTTTGTTGTCAACATCAATCGTGAATGGCACACCATCCAGACACTCATTACACTCACAACAACGAAAGCAGCCAGGATGATAGGCTTTTCCCATTGCCTGTAAGATCTGAAAATTAAAAGCAACAAATAATTTGTCATACACAAATAGCATTTTTTTCTCTATAGATATTTACTAGGTTTCGTTTAGTATATCACAAGTCCACACAGTTGGGAAAGCCAGTGTGGATCAACCTCACTAATCTAGTAATGGTCTAAAAAGTCCACAAAAGTCTAAAAGTCCATACATTTGGGAAAGCCAGTGTGGATCAACCTCACTAATGTAGTAATGGTCTACAAGAGTAGCTTGTTAACCATTGCCCTATAGCAGAACACCCTAGTATTTTCCTCTATATATTTAATGCTAAAAGCTAAACAATTCTTTACATATTTTTTTCATGAAATTTTACATGCAGATTTATTGATACTTTTTACTAGAAATGTGTTAATTTCTCTGTTCATTCAGACATTTTAAAGTCTTGAAATCAAGGTTGGAAATTTCTTAATACTGAACTGTTTAAATTAAACAAATACTGAACTGTTTAAATTGAACAAAAATAAGATACTACACTTTGATCCTGGAAACTTAGAATAGATTTGTCAATTCTTTTCTATCACTATTCCATGATCACTTAAATAACGGATATGTTGAATGTTAATTAGACAACACTTAGTAACTTTACTGATATCCTACTACATGATATTACCTAAAGTAGTTGGTTATCTATGCCACCCCAGAACAAGATGACTGCTGGATAAGTATACCAAATCAAATATTAGAAACAGTCACCAAAACTGTCAAAATAGGTTTCTTCAGTTTTCAAGTTAGTCCGGCTGGCTGACTATGTATGTATTACAGTACAGGCCGCACCGATGGAGCTAGAGGACTACAATTTTCAACATTTACTCCTTGGGTGAAGGATATTATACTATTTGTATTAAGCAGCAAAAATGGAGATAGGCTGGTTACCTAGCAAGAAGAGACGACAATAGATGGGGTGAAAGGCTAACCGATTGGTGCCCATGGGACAGTAAACTCAGTAGGAAAAGACCAGACACAAGATGGAGGGTCAAGATAGAAAAGTTTGCGGGTAAGACGTGGCAGAGGTTAGCACAAGATAGGTTGTCATGGAAGGAGATGGGAAAGGTTTTTGTCCAGCAGTGGACTTATAACGGCTGCTGATGATGATGATGATCGATCTATCTATCTATCCGGACTTCACCCAGCTCTAACCATTCATAGCAGAAACATGAAATTTTGTACACACACTATTTTTTTGAAAATTCCCCCAACATAGGTTTTTAGTGGGGGGTTCAATTTGCAGTGTTACTTTATGCCAAATTGATTACTTAGTTTGTGTCCAGCAGCATTCACCTTTGTTATTTTTGAAAATTAAGACTTTTTTAGTGATCACTAACCAACAAAAGGCGAGAGAAGTAATAACTTTTCCATTGATCACACCTTTTTCTCAATTTTTAATTGATCACCTCAACACAGCATGCTGCCAAAAGACGTTAGTCATGTGACGGTTTCTATTGAGTGACTAACCAGAACTGTTCATCAACTCTTTGAAAGAAGATCTTATATATCTAAGTTGATGGCAAAGAAAAAATTTAAAGATAAGTCAATTATTTTAATGGTAAGAAAATAAAGAAATCATATCTTGCTATGAACAGTTGCAGGTCACTTTGATCCTCAAGATATGATAATGAAGATTTATAGATTTGCAGATATTTACTTAGCCAAGCACAAAGCAACAATAATGGAGAGTATGTTGTTATCACTTTACAGGCACTCTAGATATATTTCAGAACTACCAAGCCTCCCGCAATTTGAAGCCGAGTGCCATCTCCCCCACCCCCATGTAATGAATTTGTACAAATCCCTTGCACTGAAAAAAATATGCCTGTAAAAAATGATTCCCTCCTATTTGCAGACCTACCAAGTCTCCCACATTTTGTTGATTATCTTGGTTTAAAATTATGTTAAGATAGGTTTTCAATACACTGAAATAGCTGTTTTAGAGCTCCTAGAATTGAAAATTTTCTTCCCCCCAACCGTGGTGGCATATTTTTAGGAAATCTCCCCCTTGAGAATTTCCAAAGCTTGGCAGGTCTGATATGTGTATATATGTTAACTTTGCTTATAAAGCATAAACTTTAATTCTATGCACAATACTAATAGGGTGCATTTTGCACATATTAGAATGCATAAAAACCATAACAGAGACAAAAATGTACAACATTATTGCACGTATCTGTAAATTGGCCAATAATAAAACACAGACACTCTGCATAACCTAAGCAAATCTCAGTCGTTCACCTTAGCATATTAGATAATTCTCAAGTGAGAAATCTTGGCAGCACAACTAATCAACTGGAGAATAAGAGATACCCCCCACCATCACCACTTCTGCCCTTCGTGTATGCCCTTGCTTATCTGCCAGTGTCTATGATATGTACAGTATCCCCCTCTAACACCCCCTGCATCAAAGACTTTTCTCCATAATAAATTTAAAAAATTTACCCTGCGTCCTACATATTTTTCAATTTATAAGATGCGTCCCTATTTTCAGACAGAAAACAAGTCGCAGGTTATGGCACTAGCTTCTAGACCAGGGGTAGGCAACCTATGGCCCGCGGGCCAGATATGGCCCACGAAGCAAATATTGGGATACTATGTTTATGATTACTAATTGGCATTCTTAGTTAAGCACAAATGAGTTTCCAGCATGCATTATTCATTGATTTAAGGCAAAATATAACTAGATTTATTTAAAATGGATAATTCCCATGTTTCAAACTTTTTAAAAAAAGTTTTTTTATGGCATTTATCTGGCCCACGGCCCACTCATTAATACACGATCCGGCCCGCTGAGGCACAAAGGTTATTGACCCCTGTTCTAGACCTTACAGTATAAGACACAAGATGTCCAGTGTTTATGACCTTCAGTATATAGGACATAAAACTTTTGTAAATATTGCATCTTATACACCAAAGAAATACAGTACACTTAATTTTGTATTGGGACAAAATGCTTAAAAAATTTAGCCTTTAGCCATACTTAGTAAAAGTAAATCAATTCATACTTACTATAACCCTGATTAGCCATGCAGGTCAATATCATTATTCTGCATATATAGACGTATACAGCAACCATGAATGATTAGCATATTTGAATTAAAAGAAAAGCATTCATCTCAACCATTTTTAGTATTATCGATTGATTGTGCTGACATGATAGAACTTTTTGCTTTATTGATTTATTTACTTGTTTTTTGTTTTTATTTTCATCTTTTTTTTTATCTTCTTGCCCTCAGCACTACTTTGCTTCAAGGTGTCAAGCAGTCAGTTCGCAGAATGTTTCTAGAAATGAACTCGCAACCAGAGTAATTAGTTTGGGGCTAATTAGTGATGTGCACCTCTCAATGACCTGGCACTTTGAAAGCCCAGACATGTTAAGGTTACAGTTATCTACATAGTTACACGACCTGAAAGAATTGATTAAATTCTGTTGCAGATCCAGGAATTTTCAGTTACCTCTCCTGCATCGTAGCTATATAAGAACTGATTTTCATTCAGTTTTTAATGGCATTGACAGAGGAATGTGCTCTCTGAGTGCTTTCTAGTTTTATTTGTGGACTTGATCAGGCCACTACATAAAATATGAATAAGCATCAAGAGAATAAACTAAAATTTGACAGGGTCCATTTTTTTCTTTTTGTTTGTTTAACCATTATCTTGCAGAGTTCCTTAATTCTTTCACCAAATGAATAGGGCTGCAACGATACGTTTTTTCACGATATATGTATCTCGATATGTAACTCATGATATTATATTTATCACAATACAAGATTTATTTAGATAAATACCAAAATTAACCCAATGAGGGCTAATTAATTTGCTGATTGGAAAAATAGAAATTTCAATATACACTGAATTACTGCATTTTTTAGTTATTTTTTTCATTTAATATGTTTAGTATGTATTAAAACAAAAAAAGAATTTACGTGAATTTCAAATCTATTTACAACATTCTTAGAACTAATATTGGGGGGAATTTGGGACTTTATTATACAAGCATGGTAACCGTGAAAGATTTTTTATATAATAACAATATTTTCAAAACTTGAAAATATCTGATTTAATAAAAATTGAAAACCCGCTGTATTTTTTTGTTTATTAATTATTCTAAGTACAGTCAAATGTACGGATGCCAAAGAGCAACAGACATACAATGCATAATTGGCCTTATTAGTCTCTTTCCCTCACCAACTGCGCTGATAGATGATTACTACTAACTAAAATCTCAACAGAAGCATTACCTCTCCCAAATTGTATGCTCTTTGGGAGGTCGGGGAGAACAGTGTTGCCAAGTTGCCTCGCCGTAAAATAGTAAATAAGACTTTGAAACAGTCAGTGGTACATTGTAATTTATGAAAATTTGTTTAGCCAAAGATTTGGGTTTTTTTCCTTTCTAGCAAAAAAGAAAAAGAATCTTCAGAACCAAATTTTAAAATTTTTAAATAAGCTAAATAAATCGTTAAGGAAATGTTATGTATCGATGTATCGCCAAACTGAAAAATATTGCGATATACCACTGCACCAGTGAATCGTTGCACCTCTATGAAGAGTAGAGCCATAGGTCAAAATTCGTTTTTTAATATCAGAATCTTTGCACACTGCTGCTTATACAATCACCTTACACAAACTATACAAGTGCCAATTAAAACATGATGAATATATAAACTTAATTTTTGAATTAGGGTGTTGCCAAAACAATTCCACTTACAGTCCCCTTTGTTTTATATTATCTTTTATCTATAAGGAAGTTGTCTCACAAGTCTCAAGTTTAACAAAAAGCAAACATTAAGCAGCATGTTTACTCATCAACCACAGTTAACAAATGCCACACACACAAGACTAGAAGGGCAATAACTAACAATTTTTCTTTTCAGTCTCTTGTCTAGTCAGGTGCAATGGAGGATGAGAAAAGGATTTATGATACTGCGTTGTAATAAGGACACATCGACATTTGACCATATCATTTCCTCATGGGATGGAGGTGTCAAGCAATGAGTCATGACCCAGTCAAACACTAACAAAAGACCTGCTGCTAAGCCCAAGTCTCTTTACACAATGTGATTAGGTGGATAGATCTGAATACGTTAGCATAGATCAGAATGCACATAGTGAAATGAGATAGACGGACAACGTAGAAAAATAATCCCATCAAACAGATATAAGCAGGTAAAAAGATACCAAAAGAGGATATTGCACATAATACAGAAACAGATCAATGAACTGAAATAATTAAGAGAATGAGTCTACTTGGTAAGTATTTGAAGTAAAGTTAAAATAAAAAATGGGAGCTTTAACACAAATATATAAGGAAGATAATTTTCTATTTGAATGGGTCCCATAGTAGCAAGTTTATTATAAGCCTTATTAATCACTGCTACCCACAGCACTGGTTTATTGCTGGGTTTAGGTTATTCATGTGTTCTAACATTTATATGTATCTATCCAGACTTCACCAGCCCTAACTGTTCATAGTAGAATATAATTTCTTTACAATGTGTGTACAGTCTAATCACTTATTTTAGAAAATACTTAATGTTTTATTCTTTCATAAATTTCCCTTGGAACCTTTGCATTGACTTGAGTTTAATATTCAACTTTATATAAGCATATAAAGAAAAAGATAATTTAATTTCCTTATTAACTAATGAATGCTTCTCATCACAACCACTCAGACTGTCATTTCACAGCTGTTGGTAAACAGCATGGATAGAAAATAAAAAATAAGATTTTGTCGAGACTTGGACTGGCATCCCTTTTTATTCTCGGGAAGATTATCTTGAGGGCTGCTCTACCACTGAGGAAAAGCAACTGAAATTAAGATGAAAGAAATACTGTTCAAAAATTAATAATTTTGACAACAAGCTTGGCAGCTACTGCCGGATCAAACTCCACTCTTGAATGAATTTAATGACATGGTAACTGCAATAAATAAATCTGTAGATATATAAGACTGGTCAGTTTGGCTCAGTTGGTAGCAATCACTTGGTCGTGATTTCAAATCACTGTAGGGAAATGTTAATTTTACATATCGGTTTGGTTTAACATGACGGGATAGACAAACAGTGTTTACTCCCCTAAATTAGGTGAGGATTGTACTTTGACAATACTTCATCTATTAATAAAATTCAGGGTAAGATTTATACCCTATTATAATAACATTATAATAACAGTCAAAATAATTAAGAAGTTTATAAAGCTGAGAATGAAATCTTTTGACACTTTGCTGGTCTCTGTTGCCACTGAGCTGTTAGGGATATTTAGGATATACTACACTAGTTAGTCCCTTTCTACCTCTCAAGTGGGTATGTGTATGAGCAATTGAAAAACCAGGCCTATAACAGTCCAATATCAAGGTACCATTAGACATGCTCTATCACAATAAGAGGAAATGAAAACAAACACAACCCTTTGTAATATTAGAGCAACACCCATAAGCATGCCCACAATGTATGATTATAGGCACATAACACGTAGTAAGATATACAATAACATAATATACATTACTGTACATACATGCCTACAGAGAAATTCAATACACACGTGAAACTACAATGTGTAACTATATACAAAGTCAAATAAGCAAATGACATACACACACACACAAAGGATAAATATAAATACAATAACTTTGTCATAAAAATAAGAAGCAAGAGAAAAAATATTATCTTGAATTTTATTATTATTAGATGGAGCATTGTCAACCATTATTAATCTTTTTAACATCAGTATTTTCACTCTCGTACAGGGCTCCCTGTGTTAAAACAATGGCAATCTACTTTTTTCTGAATTCTCCATGCTTTGTTCTCAATAACCAAAAGTTACGCTTCTGTCTCCAGGGTATTTTATTAGGTTGGTGCAAAAATAATTTTGAAAATACAAACATCAATACTATGTCGAAAAACAGAATTCATATTTCATGGGTGAAATAATCGATGATAAATAAAACTCACAGGATTGCCTAACCAATTGCTTTGAAATTTAATGTTTTAAGCATCATCTTAAAGTTATTTGAGAAATTTTAGATCAGAAAGTTTTGCGTAGGCCGACTTTCTATCCTACTGCTCCGTTACAGTGATGCCAATTTAGCCCTTTTGGAGCTAAATCTAGCTCATTTTTTTCTTGCTTAACCCACAAATTCCAAATCTGGCACCTAGCCCTTTTTTCTATTTATGGCAATACCCCTACCCCTCATTTCTTTCTTTTTGTCCCCCCTCCCCCCAGCAAAAGTTTTTCCTTTTGGGGCACCTCCCAGCCAAATATCTATCTATTCAATGTTGACCTCTTACCCAGTGTAGACTGGTACTTCATCTAGTAATGGTAATCCCTAAAAGCTTATTCACCAAGATATCATTAGATTCAACTATCAAGCTAAGCGGTTCCTAATATCAATGAGCAGAAAATGTTTCATCTATCGACTACAAATCAACATGATTTGATCAGATTTTGCATCCCAAAATTTGCAATTTTTAAAAAAATAAAATCAAATCAAAATAAGACAATTTTAAATAAATTTAATGAAAAATTTCTGCTATGAAAAAGAAAAAGAAAAATAACACTAAAACAACATACAATTGTGCAAAGAGCTAGATTTGGGGCTAGGAGCCAGATTCGGAATTTGGGGCTAAACAAGAAAAAGAAAAGGAGCTAGATCTGGCTCCAAAAGAGCTAAATTGGCATCACTGCTCAAAACGAATGTTCTGAAATATAGCTGTTTGTTATGATAAGACTGATTAGCCATAGCAACAGTTTCTTTCAAAGAGTGAACAACAAATTTGAAATCTGACAATATTCCAAAATGTTCCAACCAAACCACAAATTTGTCTTATAATAAAATTCTGTCATCCTATGACCAGGAAATCAGCCATAGCAATGGTTGCCATGGAAACATCAAATGAAAATATAAACATCAAATATGAATTCCCCCAAATTTCATCCAAGAAAGTGGGAAAACTTTGCAGTAAAGGGATTTTCTCTTTTGCATCATTTTTCTCTTTCCGGCCATGTGGAAAGGCTAAATTCCATTACTTACAATTTCAAATTTTCTTGCAAAAATTGCAACTTCAAACTTTCATAACTTTTGATCTAATGGGCGGATTTTGTATTCATCATCATCATCATCATCATCATCAGCTCGTTTGGTTAATTTCCAGGTTTCGCATCCATAAGTCATGGAATACCAGCCATGACTTATGGACTTCCCTATTATAAAGTATTAAATAGCAAGTTCTCTTCTCAGTGGATGCCTTAAAAATGTGCTTTTGTAAAAGTGAGGGAAAAGAATTACTTGCATTAGGACAGTCCAATCCAAGCTAAAGTCTAAGAAAATTTCAGGTTCTTGCACACAACTTCAGCTCACGCCCAAACAATCAGCAAAATATTCATCAGTTGAGAAGAAGCAAAAAGGATTTTTAAACTAGCAGTGGCAGTAAGGGTAGGTGGGGTCTACCTGCTTGCTTTCAAACCCTAATCATAAATTTGATTCGTTTTATCCCTTTTTTTTTTTATTATAAAGGAGTTAATTTAATTAGAGTTTCATGTGACATTAGAAAGCAGAAAATAAATAGTGCAATAACAGCTGGGAGAAATTGGCAACCTGGTTATTATAATGTTATATAATGATTTGTCTTCTTTTGTGAATGCAAGGATAGATTTTCGAATGACTAAAGGTGAACAAACTAATTATGGATGGATTGATATCAGGGATTTATTTAGTCAGGTGGGATGAATAGAGGTGATGCAGGTAATTCGTACAAGATCAATAAGCTGGCAAAATCAGTGTAGGTTTTGGCATCATAGTTCATGTTATGTGATGAGTATGAAAAAATTATAATTACATACATTTGTGTATACGTATACACAAATGTAGATACATACACACAAGTATGTATATATAGATATATAAACACATAAACCCACATATCTAATACTATAAAGACAACAAATTATTTGTTTCTGACTTTATGTTTTATAGACTCCCAAAACGGCTGCACCCTACGGGTTGTAAATTTGTGTACAAGGGTAACTTGACCTAAGGATGAACATAGAATAGGTTGTGCTGACCTCTGGTGACCTCTACAGGGTCAGGTCAATTTTGGCATTTTCAAATCTATGGGAACCAAGTCATCTTTTAATTTGGAATTTTTAAATTTAAGGGAGACAAGTGATATTTCATGAAATTCACAGACCAAGCAACACTTAGAAAATATCACCCTATGTGAAAACAGAAAAGGGTTCCTATGGGCACCAAAACAGGGAAATTGGCAAGACCATAAGATCATCAAACACTTAGTTCAATTATTGGGTGTTCTTTTGAGTTATGTTCAATTTTGTTGCTTGAGATGCCTACATTTTTGTTTATCTGGTTCCAAACTTAAAACCTAATGATGTGGAATTAAGTTATTGTATTGTATTTTAGTGCAAAAAATGAATGTCAAAATGTGTCTACCAATATTCTCTTTTTAACATTCACCATTCTAAGATCAGAGGAAAACATCCCACCCCAATTGATAAGACTACAGCTAAAAAGCTCACACCACCATAATTTCTAAGACTGAAAGAAAGCAAGTAACAAACTAAAATGAACACAGATAGGAAGCCACCAACAACCCAAATAAAACTTATAATGAATGAGCCACAGTTATGACTAAATTATCTTGTTTAGAGACCTCAGCTTCTTACATATTTACTAATAGTATAAAAGCAGATATTAAACCTTGTAACAATTTTCTCCTAGAAAAGAGCCTTGCCTCAGGTTTCAGATTTTATGAATAACCAAAAGAAATAGAAATGTCAGAAAGATTTACTTTCACATTCCAAAGAAGTTAACCAAATTGTAAGAACATTCTTTCGAAATGTAATCCTTAATACAGTGTAGTCTTAGATAAAGCAAAGTCTGTGGTGTGTGTGATTTGTAAGTATTTACAGAATCAAATTTACTCAAGGAGAAGAATATCAAATATTGAGATTAAACATTTCCTAAAGTAGAGCCAGTAAATAGGGATTAGAAGATCCCTAAAAAGTCAACTAAACTAAAAAGAATACATAGTACAAACAGAAACTAGTCTTGCAAAATATCAAAATTAAGTTTTTAGCTACCAAGTTGTAGAATTGTAGTTTTCATAGTACAACAGATGATTACTGCAACTTTTGTATTGTATATATAATAAATAAATTTGTAGGTATATAAGACTTATCAGTTTAGCTCAATTGGTCATGATTTCAAATCACGGTAGGGAAATGTTAGTTTTATATATAGATTTGGTTTAACGTGATGTGATAGACAAACAGTGAAGAGTTTACTCCCCTAAATTTGGTGAGGATTATTATTGTTTGTGTTGTTGTGAGGGGGGGGGGACAAAGTCAACTCCAACTGGAATTTGACAAAATCCTAATGTTTAAATAGCTTGAGTTACTTACCATATCCATAATCAAGTGACCACAGACACAGCATTTATCAGCAGTTTGTTGGAAACCAGAGTACTGAAAAAGGAAAATGGATTAATTAGATTAATTAAGTAATGGATAAGAAAAACAAGAGTAACCTAGAGAAAGATATTGGTCACAAGAAATTTAA
>VCCN01002048.1:90998-107372 GCA_006491835.1 Architeuthis dux
AAGTAGAAATGGGTTCTTATGGGTTAAATTAAGTCAGACATTTTATAAAGTTTACATTACCACATTGAAACATAAATTCAAATTTCCCACTGACTGATTTGGTGTCAGGGGTTTGTGAAGAAGTAAATTGCATTAAGACAGTGTCCTACTAATGGGATTTGCTTTTCTAAGTAATTGCCAAGTTGACTAAAGTAATAAGATTCTCTAGTTGATTTCTTCCAAATGTAGTTACATTACTTTCAATGTTTTGTAAGATAATTGTTTAGGTAATAAACTCATTAAGTATGAACTTCACAACATTTTTCAAATGGTAATTTCTAGATTTCTTGAGGTGATGTGCAAGATCATTTATATACAAGAGCAATGAAAAGTGGCTATAATAACTTTACTGTGTTGTCTGCATTCAAGAGTTATAAATAAAACTAGCAGAGAACCCGTCAAAAAATGATGGTTAACATTGCTGTGTTATAGTAACAAACCAACAAATATACAGAATTTGGATCTTTAGGTAAATTCTGAGCAAATGTTAGTTTTAGAGTTTGTGTTTTAGTTTATGTGTTTTATGTGTTTTTAAATTTGCAGCTATAAGAGGATAAAATATATTACTGATTTTTAGCTACAAAAATATAAGCGAAGTCGCATTGTACACGAGTAAATACGGTAATAAATATTAATATTAAATTAATGATATTAAATATTAAATCAATAAATATTTTGTAATTGTAGTTCACTGTATGCTTTTTTTCAATCCATCTGTAATTTGCTTGTTAAAAGTGATCTACAATTCCCGGTGAAATGTTTTTGTTTTTTTTAAATAAGGCTGTCTTTCTAGCGACTTTCCTTGCTTTTATATCCACCCACTCCCCTTATGCAATCTGACTAACTGAGGCTTGAAATCTTGATTCATTTCATTGCTATAGCGGTAGCTCGTGTGTATGTCATCAGTCTAAGGTCTACATCAGGTGATTGAATCGCAGTCACGGTACTGAGTCTTAATTATATATATATATCGGTTTGGAATAATGTGACCGACGAACAGACATAAAAAAAAGTGACAATGGTATTTATATAGTTTGTCTATATACATGAAACAACTGGCTGTCTGTTTGTCACTGTGTCCCCCACTTAAACCTTGGCGCAGCTCAACCAAATTCGGTATGCATACTTAGTGAAGCTAGGGGAAGAAAATGTTTGGTTTTTCAAAGATTCTTTAAGGGTTTTAGAGTGTGGGGGGGGGGTGTTTCTATTTACATGTAACTATGATGTGAAACTGAACCCTTACTTTCTGTTCAATATACAAATATACATATACATACTATCTGGAAACTGTCTGATAGGGCGGGTTTACAGTTAGGGGAAGGGGTGGCTACCACAGGATCTAGCTGAACACTGCCCGACAGTCATCTTATATATAATAAGAGCTGTGTTTGTCAAATTGTCCCTCCCTACCCTTATACTGAACTACCTACCTTTCTTCCCCTCTCCCTTCCTACCCCCTTATTAAACTACCTAACTTTCTTTTCTCCTCTCACTTCCTACTGTGTATGTCACACTCATAGTATCAGTAGCAGCCATCAGCCAAGCCTGGTGTTGCACACTCATGAAAACTTGTCAGCAAAGTGACAGATTATGGATTAGTGAGAGTTCTAAAAAGAAATTTTGATGTCTAACAAATGGATATTGGTAAAAGTTTGGAACGACAGCATAAAAAGTACAGACCCATCATCTGTCACTTCCGAAGCAGTTTTCAAAAGGAACCCACTGTACCTGAGAAACACTTCAAAGTGTGAACTAAGCAGAATAATCCCACCATTTTGAACCAACAAATACAGTAATCAAAATTCAAACAACCAGGCAATTTATCTTCCTAGATTATTACCTGTTGCCAGTCTGGATCAGGTAGAGTGTAGCTTATATTAATTTTAAAGATGTGATTTATTGGTATAAATGGGTCAATGAAATACTTGGAACAGGTCCAAACATTTTACTGCATGAAACTGCTTTTTGAAATAATCATTTCAATGAAACATTTACTAACTGGATTTTCTGAAAATACTATAAACTTTTCAGAATGCTCAAATTCCTTTATTCATTGTACCCAACTGTGCCTAGAGTTACACATTTTAGACAGCCATTTAGTATCATACTCAAATATGAGTTGTTTCTGCTAAAGTCAATTTTATTTTCCTCCTATAGTAATGTGACAAAATATATAAATTTTTATATTTGTTATGGGATTCGCTACAGATTGACAGTCCGTTTCATTGCCACATGCAATTCACCAGGCGAATGGTTTAAAATCAAAAGAACAAACCATTTTATAAAAATATTATATGCACACATCACCACCATACTCAGCTCCTCCCACTTCTATTTTTATTATTCACTTTTCTCTCATAATATTTATTAGCATCTGATTTTTAAAGAAAGTACACACACACACACACACACACACACACACACACATATATATATATAACTAGTGATATCATTTACCACAGACACCCGAAGAAGGTCGGAAGGTGCAAGTGCCGAAACATTTTGATTATTTCCAAGATGAGGATAACAGTTCAAATAAATCAGTGTATAATAATGATAAATCCTCATCTTAGACATTCAGGGTTGACCAAGTCGAAACCATATTAAGGTAGTAGAAAGCAAAACTCACCAAGTAATCCTCTTCACAGTAGACTCGTCCATGGACATTGTAAAATGCTTTCCCTCGTAGAGTTCGCCCTGTAAGGAGAGAAAATAAAAATCAACACTTATACAAGCAGGAAAGCCATTAGTACATAGACATCTAAAGGAGTCATATAAATTAACTATGACTCTTTGGTGCTGTGAATCAAAGAAGTATTAACAAATCATAATCATAGATAACTTGACCTCTTATGATGTCCCATGAGCAAAAGATATTGACAGTGAGGGTGTTTCAAATATTTAGCATACAAGTTGATTTTTTTTTTGTCTCCTAAATGTACTCACTAAAAACAAAAAGATATCACCACAAGCACCTTATAGTCATAAGATGGATCAAGGAAATAGGTATTTATTACTTTGCAGTATTAGCCACCCATGATTTGTTGACTTCAAGAAGCCCTTCGCCTCAGTGGAAATCCCCAAAGTCATCAATGCAATCATACAACAAGGAGTAGACCCTGTATATGTTCTACAACATATCTACCGACTCAGTAGCTCCTTCATCAGACTACATAAAAGTTAGACTAGTGATGTACCGGATGTGGGTTTTTGACATCCGGCAGGATCCAGATTTTACCGGATGTGGGTTTTTTTACATCAAGCCGGATCCAGATTTTACCGGATATCCAACTGAACAATATTTATCATAATACCAACATAATTTTTTATGTATTTCTTGAATAAATGATTTATACTAAAGATATAAAACTACAGATTAAATTTATCTTAGATACTTTTTTTTAAAATCTTACAGGCTAGTTACATGTATTTAAAAACACAAATTATTTTCAGTTAGAGTTTTTAAGTTCATCACAAATTGTTATTAGTAACCAAAGATAGTGTTATTTTTAATAAACAAGGCCAGAGTTCTTGAAATTTGGTTACCAGATATTGAATACTGGATACTAATTCTGGTAGATCCCTAACTCAGACCCATTCCAGCTCACAAAGGAGTAAGACAAGGCGACACCAGCTCACCCAAACTCTTCGCAGCTTGCCTCGAAATGATCTTCCGAATTTTAGACTGGACAAATACAGGAATCAAAATTGATGGCAAATGCTAACCTAATATTACCATCAAATTGCGTTGGTCACACCAGTTCTTGTAAGATAAGCAACGTCAAGCCTGGTCATTACCTAGATGAGTCACCATCATCGAATACTAGGTGCAGTAAGCCAGGGATAGGAGTTGCACCCACTCCTATCCGAAAGGATAGTAGCGATAAGAAAGAGGAGCCATTGAGTGGCCTCCAACCGGTTCGATTCCTGGTATCAGAGAGGAAGAAGAAGGTAACCTAAGATTTGCAGATGACATCATCCTCTTTGTCTAACATTATCTGAAGGTTCTTGGCAAACAGAATGAAGAAAGCAAGTAGGTCTTCACATGAACTTCAGTAAAACCAATGTCATGTGCAACAAATATGTTGAAGACAAAGATCAAAATTGAAAAACTCAGAGCTAAAGAAAGTAGACCCCTACATATACCTTGGACAAATAATTTCCATGAAATCCTCAAAAGAAGAAGAAATCAAATGAAGAATCACTAAGGTTTCAGCAAGCCCAACATTCATGAACAAAAAGATCCCCTTAGTTTTGAAAAGGAGGGGCTACAACCAATACTTCCTCCCAATAGTCACCTATGGGGCTGAAACATGGAATCTAACCAAAAGATTGGCTAAGAACCATGCAATGTGCACGAGAGGATCATGTTTAACATCACATGAAGAGACCACAAGACAGCACAGTATATTAGAGAAAAAACAGAAGTAAGAGTAAGAGATATCATAGAATCCATTAAAAAACTTAAATGGCAATGGGCTGGTCATGTTGCAAGAATGTCAGACAAGCGCTGGACATCACGTCTCACAATGTGGAATGTGTTGTTTGAAGAGAGAGAGAGAGACCACAACTCACAACGTGGATCCCCAGGAGATCATATGCAAAATTGTGGTCGGCAAAAAAAAAAAAATGGTTAGACAGGTTTAGGAGATATTGGCACTGCGACGCCAACGAAAGAGAGATCTGGCATCTCTTGCGGAAGATCTATGTAAAAGGCTGATGATGATGATGATTGTAGATAATCTGAACCTTGAAAGTTTCCAATGAAAAAAGACAAAAATACAATGTATACATAACTGAAAAAATGGTTTACTGGCAAAAAATTTTAAAAATGCATTTTTGTTTGCACTAATTGGTTAGGATTGATAAAAACTTTAAGAAATAATTGACACCGTATGTGTTGTTTAATTACCATAGTAACAAACCTGTGAGAAAGCATGTGGATACATGTCTAGAGTGAAAGCATATGCCTGAAGGAGGATAGATAATAATACAGTTACCTCGGTTTCTGTGCCAAGGTGTATGTATGTAAATGAATTGGTATATGAAAGCAACTATATATAAATAACTAAGTTATGAATACAAGTACTGACATATATGAAGCTATTCATAAGCATAATGGTGTCCGTGAATACACATTTTTGGTTGTTACTTAATATGCAAATATGATAAACGTATTTGTAGATATGTGAAAGAGAAAGCAAGAAAGTCAACATGCAAATATATAAATATTGTGGAATAGATATTAGAAAAAGAAATTTGTCACAGTGACATTTGTCACAGTGACATTTTGCAATTTCATATTATCCACTCAAACCTCCAGCTGTTAACAAAGCTTTTCATAGTAGTGCCTTTAAAGTAAATCTACTACTAGAATTAATTTCTTCCAAATACACAGCATATCTAGATAAATGGTCAAGACAAAAACAATACAAGACTAAACAGGGATATGATATTTTATAAAAATGGTAACATAAGATAGATGTAAGCTATTGTATGCCGGGTGACCTGTGATAGAGTGAGAGAAAGATAATGTTAACAGTTGTTATCATGTTAGTTTTATTTTATGACCTTATGAGTGTCTATATATTATTATGATGGTAAAGATACTGCAAAAACTTGTACGCAACAATTCAAACATCTTATTTCTACACAGTGTACGAAGAGGTATTCACACCACTATTCCAACTCTAGTCCAGGGCACGACAAAACAGTTCCAATTCAAATATGAGGAGTCATTCTTAGTGCTTGGACCAAAACCTTGGAACTGTATTCCCACCAAGACTACCATAATAACAAAACTAGTGAGCTTCAAGACTTCTCTGGGAAAATTTCTTGAGCAGATCCCAGATAACCCACCATCACCTGGATACGGGTGGCATTCATCTTCCCGAATTTCACTTTCCCTAAAGTTGATCGACTGACTTTTCACTTTGCCGACTTCTCACATTCCCGACCCTTCATTTGCTTGAAAAACAAAGGAAGACAATCAGAGTCACTGAACAGGCCTTTTTTTTCATACATTATTATTCACAAAAAACACTGGTTAACTTTTTTTTTTTTTAATTAGTGCAATGGTGGTATGTTAATGTTTACAATTTATGAAAAAAAATGCATCTATTGTAAATGTGGTATTTATTTACGAGTGAAAAGTCAGCCAATAAACGTTCTGGAAAACCGAGTTTGGGAAAATGAAATTCAGGATGAACCAGACCCCTGGATACACATCCATAAACAACAACAGCATACTAGTATACTGTACGTGGTCAACATTCGTAGAGATGATGCTGAGGAGCAACCTTCACCATATCAAAAGATCAAAAGAAAAAGAAAGATCTCTTCAGCAAAGTTTTGTTTTTTGTACAAATACTATTTTTATATATAACACAGCTGCAGTTTTTCAATGCCAATCATCAGGAAATTGCTCAAGGACACCATTTTATTGTTGTTGTTTTTTTTAATTTCTTTCTTTGAGATGAATTTTAAGATAATTAAACAGTTCAACCAGCATCAAATTAAGAGTTTCTTAAAAACCAAGTAAAAGTACTGAAAAATATATAAAAAGTGATTTCCGCTTAAGCAGAACTCATTGGGACCACAAATGTTAGTCCCTATAAGTGTTCATTCCTTTATAAACAGATCTGAATTTGTTTGTGATTATTACATACCATTTGATTCTGTTGTTGCCCAATTGGTTCTACTAAGCAACAATTCCTTGTAACCGACGTTCCATTTAACCAGGTGTGTAGCAAGTCAAACTCACCTAACCCCCACCAATCCATAAAACAGGAAATTGATTAATGACAGTGATACAAAATGTTAACTAATTTATGTGTTAATATGAGTTGTGTCCCCCTTGATGATTAGCTGTTTGGAGCAAGTCGAGATAGATGGCACTTAGGTTCATGTGCATAGCTAATTCTGAAGAGGAAGAAGTTTCTTCAGATGAGCAAGAGTCTGACAGGGTGTTGAATTTAAATGGTTTGATGACATCTATATCTTTGATACAGAAACTGATACTTGGTCCCAACCTATACACATAGACCTAAGTCTTCCAAGTGCCATCTACCTTGACTTGCTCCAAACAGCTAATCATCAAGGGGGACATATTAACACATAAATTAGTTAACACAAAATATCTTAATTTGGTCAGAAAATGCCCCAGATAAAAATCCTTTATCAAGCACCAAGAAAGATTTTTAATACTATTTCAGCTGTTAATTACAGATGTTGGCTTGGGGTTCTAATATTCTCTTTCTACAATCTCAAAGAAAGAATTAAAATATCAAAGGTTTTTCAAATGGCATTTTCTATGGTATAAACTAAGCATAAATCAAAATGCGGAATTGCGATGTAGTATTAGCATAGCAATTATCAACTCGGAAAATGAAATCAGCTGACCAAGTTCAAATTCAGTAGGACCACTTTGGGAAACGGCATGAATCCAACATTCCTTGCATTCTGTCCCATTACCCTATATCTTGACCATAGTCTTATCAATTGCATGCTGCAAGAGTAGACTGAGAAAAGCATGGGTAAGTGAGTACATCCACTCTCCCATGATTACTGCACTTGCTGAGCAGTAGCAGTGTAGCTGCTATATACATTGTTAGCCTTGTCAAATGAAGGCCAATGAATCAAAGATGTAAATGCCAAACTAGTCAACAACAAAAGAATTATAGGAAATGCTTACACAACTTATAAATGAGAAACTAAAAACACAGCTGCCGGTACAGCTCAATGGTAAAGCAAGAGAAGATGGCCTATGAGGATGCAGTTTGGTTAGAATTGTTACCACAAACAAAGGATAACTAAAGCTAATTTGTTTAGATTAGTACAAAGCTCCCACTCCACCCATCAGAAGTCAAGTAAGCACTTATAAGATCCACGATATAAATGATAAAACCATGCCGGGTTTCTGCTATGGTAATTTAAGCTATATATCAGTCTCTATCAGTGGAAAGGTGAAATCCAATCTGATGTGTATAACCAAAACAACAAATCAAAGACCCACTTACTAATTCACTT
The DNA here is from genome assembly GCA_006491835.1 of Architeuthis dux. Classification (NCBI taxonomy): domain Eukaryota; kingdom Metazoa; phylum Mollusca; class Cephalopoda; order Oegopsida; family Architeuthidae; genus Architeuthis; species Architeuthis dux. Next base: position 99,066 of record VCCN01002048.1, read on the forward strand.
GTACTATTAAGTAGAATGAATCCAACAAGCACAAGATTCAAAATAGCTAGATATAGATAGCAGTTTTTAGGAAACAGGCATAAAGAATCACTCAAAGTCATAGAATTTGATAACTGTCTCAGAACTTTATCATGATCATTTCTATAAAAATGACTATAAAATCATTACAAAAAAGCCCCCAAACCTGTTTTTGTATTGTGCTTATATTTAAATATTGATTGGTTTTTATAGTTAATTATTTACATCATTTATTAAAACAGTTACCAAAAAACACAAGAAAATTTGTAGTGGAAATGTACCACCCACCAGAAAAAGTCGGTGGGCTCCAGTGAGCCAGTGCAAATGACCAATCGAAAGCTGTGATTTAACTAACCCACTATTTGAATATATGTAAACTTTTACCTAAGATTAAATTATGTACAATTAATTATTCCACATAACTGCACAGTATGGTAAATATAAGTAAACTAGATTACTCAGTACTTATTTTGAGCTGACCAATCGCAAGGCATCAGGAATTGCTATAAATTCTGATTAATGGGCACTTCTTTCATGAGTAGCCTGCATTGCGTTTGGATTGTATCGACTGCGTTTGGCGTTTGGATTGTGAAGGCTTCGTTTGGATTTTGCATTTGAATTGTAACCTGACCTTGACACTAGCAAGAGATTACTATTAAAAAATTATAAATGTTGTTTTTGCATGGGTTCCTTTTTTTTAATAGGCTATTGTTAGCCACAAAAATATCATTGAATATCTCTATCTAGTATTTTTTCTCCATTCTATCAATTCTATGGCCTTTTTCAGGGTCACATGCAGAGTGTTGTTATTGGTCTTGATCTGCTTGTAATCCAGTTTGTGGGTTATGTCCTATTGTCATGGCCTACAGACTGCATGATGAGTACAAGACTAATCAAAAGACACTGCACCAAAAAACACTTTCGTTGTTTAATTTTGTTTACAGTCAATATTAAATTAACCTAATTTGAGTAACAATAAACATATAAGTCTTCACGGAACATTTGTTATGTTTTCTTGCACTTCAAATTAACCCACTTTTTCTTATTCATAACAATATATGGTTTTCATTACCATATTCATTATTAGAATCAGCTATCTTAATTTTCACTTTTCAAAGTTTCTTTCAAATACAATAGATTTATACAATTTTTCCCAGTACATCAATTTCACATAGGTAATGAAGGGCTAAAGCTCATTTCTTTCAGCTGCAAATAACCTGGAATGTATCTTGTACTTTCATAAATTCCAATCATTTCTAAAGTCTTTTTAATTTCTGAGAAAATAAGTTTAAGGTCCATTACAAAATATCCACTAAAAAAGAGAATATTTCTTTTATACTCACACTGAAAATTTTTTTTTTTTGTAAATATTTTGTAATAGACCCTTGACATATCTTAGGAAAATAAATACAAAATTTATAAAATTGCTCAGTACACTAAACATTTTTTATGTATTTACAGGTTATTTTTGAGCTTAGATCAGGAAAATTCAGAAGCACTCAGCAAAGTTCAATAACACACACCCAAACACCCACATACGGGATAAGATTTCTAATAAAAAATCTTTTAGAGAGTCAAAAAAAAAAAAAAAAAATATATAGAAAAGGATTACATATAATTATGAATAATACTGATGGCAACCCAATGAATTCTCTTCGTTAGAAAATTTAATCTTGTTGGCACTCCCATGAAATATTACCACAGAACCTTTACGTGTTAATTTTTTAACAAACTGCATCCAATATGTCACTGTAGGTGTAGGGGAGGCACATCCATCAAGATGAAAAGGAGGTAAACTATAAGTAATGTGTATATATAAGTGAGGTTAGCATCAATAAATTTTCATTACTAGAATCTCCTATTTTAATTTTCATTTTTCAATGTTTCTCTCACACACAACGGATTTATACAATTTCCCAGTAAATCAAAACTACTTCCAATAGGTCACTGTAGGGGGAGAGGAGGCACATCTTCTCTTCTCCGCTCATACTGGGAATTGAACCCGTTTGGAGGGCAACCGAAGGCTCCTCTTTCTTATTGCTACTATCCTTTCAGATAGGGGTGTGCAAGATTCCTATCCCTGGTTTGACTTATGGCACCTGGTATTCCATGACGGTCACCCATCTGGGTCATGACCAGGCTTGACATTGCTTAACTTTGGTGATCTTATGAGAACCGGTGTGTCCAACGCAATTTGACTATACATCAATCAAAATGAAAGAGATAAACTGTAAATAATGTGTGTGTATATAAGTGAGGTTAGCATCAATAAATTTTCATTATTGTTTTCATTACTAGAATCGACTATCTTAATTTTCATTTTTCAAAGTTTCTCTCAAATCAAATGGATTTATACAATTTCCCAGTATATCAATATCACACAGGTAATGAAGGGCTAAAGCTCATTTCTTTCAGTTGCAAATAAACTTCTTTTCACCAGACAATCCTATTGATGAGGCCGAGAAAAATATTCTTGTTTCCATTCCCCAAGAACAATTGGTTTTTTTTTAAATGCAAAAGAGTATTTCAAGCTGAGATCACTTGAAAACAATATTCTGAGGCTGGGGTAAACTTTTCAGCAGAAAAGTTCCAAAGTTAAATCATCAAAAGAGATGTAAACCAGGAGAAAATCAGTAATTGATTTTGCTTTCACAGCACCAAAAGCCATTTTGAAATTTAATTATTATTTTTTTTTTAATCATGTGGTACTTCTTCACATTTCAGGATAAAGAGCCTCTAATGGCACCACAGGCAGAAATATATCAGCTGCTCAAAAAAAGAGAAAAACTAGTGTAATGGGAAAAAAAAGATGTTTCAATTGTTAATATTCTTTATCTCTTTTTTTCTTTCCATATCTACATTTTGCGGAGATATATGTCCCTGTCGGACAAAGTAATTCTTCATGGCTTTCTCCACTGATTCCCTCCAAGAATTATCTTGCAAGATGACTAGGATAAATAAAATGCTTTAAACATAAATGATCCAAAATGTCTCCTGTATAGTTTGTCTACTTTAAAAATGATGATATGCTACAGAAATACAACGGTGCATTGCACCAAATCAAACACCTGTTCCGTTGCCATCGTTACTGTGGGTACAGCTTCTTCGGAATCCAGGCGCAGCTGTGACAAAGAAGAACCGTTAATGAAATGCCCACACATTGGCAAAACAGTAGAACTGGAACACATAAGGTACAACATGCTGTGTTGAAAACAAACATCTTGCATTTTATTTCCTTATGCCAACTGCTGAGAGAATGTTTTAAAAAAAAAAAAAAAGAAACGGTGCTATGAGAGAAACAAAAGATGAAAAATGTGTGATTGGATGACAACTTAGTTCCCGGGTGGATCACTGCACCTTCTGCCTGTCTCTGCTGATATCCGCGGCTGTCTATCCTATCTCTCTTTCTGGATGGTCCGCTCGAAATAGCTCTTGCCTTCCTATGTCTTGTCACTCTCAATTCAATTTAAATTTCCCTTCCTCGCCCGCTTAAGCAACTTGCAATTCCAGGCCTATCTAGGGCCACTTAAAATTCCAGGATTATTGACCACTTCAGATTCCATCATCATCCGATACCACCCATGCTGCATCCTGTTACAATGACATCATCTCTTAACTCTTAACTTAGTTAAAGTTTTGCTGAAAGAAATACTTCCTGCTCATTGTTTCAAACTACACCCTATTCCCGGTGAACGAATTCAGTATTTTTTCTATGAAAAAAAAAATCTCAATCCAAATATATCCGTGAACTTTTTTCCACTGGGATTAACAAGTAGATCATTTGAAAAAAACCCAGATGAGGACAGACAACATATAGCAATGATCAGCAAGCCAATCTTTTTCTTGGTTTGCTGTCCATAACACTTGACTCTCACTCAGCGGTAAAGATTTTGTTGATAAAAGTACCCCCACCCCACCATTTGAAACTGTTGAACTAAGGTTGAAAGTATGGATTCTTCAACTGAAATTATTTTTGCTATTATTTTTTCTAAGAAAATAGTTTTTTAGAAATTCAAATATATCCGTGAATTTTTTCACAGGTATTGACTAGTATACAAATAAGAAACAGTTGAGAATAACATGTGTTTATTACTTAAAAGAAGACTAACCACTGGCATAAGCGCTCTTAGCACTTCAGGATTCGTTATGCAAATAATCATTTGCTATTTTCCTATAAACATTTGCCTCACAGTAATAAAAAAGAAATTTAAATCAAATGCTCATGTAACTAGAAAGCATTCTGAGAGTACATACCACTGAAAACGCCATTGTTAGGAGAAGTGATTGTACCTGGATCCACCCCAGAATTCAGTCACTTCTTCCATAGCCTATTGTCCACCCTTCTACAAAATTTAAATGAAATTCATTGAGAACCTTTGGAGATATCACGCGGACATGAGAACCTTTGGAGATATCATGCGGACAGGAGAACCTTTGGAGATATCATGCGGACAGGAGAACCTTTGGAGATATCATGTGGGTATGAGAACCTTTGGAGATATTATGTGGGCATGGGAATATTTAGAGATATCATGTCCACACAATATCTCCAAAAGTTCTCAGTGAATTTCAATGAAATTTAGTGGAAGGGTGGATAAGAAGTGATTAAATCTTTTTAATTTTGATTAAATTTGGACTGTGGAAAGTCACAAGCATATACAAAAATGTATGGGGAAAAAAAACGGAAAAATATCTCTCAATCCAAAATTGAAATTCATTGAGTACTTCTGGGGATATCATGTGGACGGACAAACAGACAGACGGACATGACTGAATACATATACATCTCTAACTTCATTGGCAGAAGTAATGAATCCATTTTGCACAATATAAAAGTCTTTAAAATGCATGTAGACTTAAGATATTTTACTTAAAATACATTATTTTAATTGGACTTTTAAGCTTTTGCAAATAAATTGTATAGCAAATTTTTGATTTAATTGACAAAACAAAAAAAATCTACACCTTTTTATAAAAAGCAAAAAAAGAGGATATATGTATTTACTAAGCTTAGCTTAACACAGCACGAGGCCACAAATATGGGGCACACAGTGAGGATTAAACACACTGTCCTAGCGTCCAGTGTTATCATAACTGTAACTCTAACCTTTTTATCAGTGAGCATGTATCAACTAGATGTATTTAAATGGAAACTTGAACCTTTTTATAGTTCTGATAATTTCTCACTGCTGCATGGTGAAGACAAAATAAATTACAGCATAAGTGATACCTCCTTTGATGTTTGCCATATGGAAGGACATAAAAGGCTACATGCAACCACAAAATCTCAGCAGCTTTCTTATCACTGAAGAGAGATGAAAAAATCTTCTGATTTTACAGGGATTTCAGCAGCTGTTAAATATGATCAATTGGAAAAGTTGCAAAATTCTTTACGTAACATAATAGATAATTTCCTTTTGCACCAACCATTTTCTTTGACAAGATTAAGATAAACTAAACGTTTTTTTTATAATAAACCAAACTAACCTTTTATTAATCTGTAAAAAGAGGCACCGAGAATGGCATAAAGTTTACTGGCACAGAAAACAAGATTGGCAAACAGAATTCAAATTTCTGCTGGAGCTGCTAATGTTCACTCATCACTAATGCTCTTGAGCAAAGGCATGAATCCATTTCTCCCTGCACCTTATCCGATATCTTCACAAAATTTCCTGTCACTGGCATGCCATGATGGCTGATAAAGAAGAGTGGGTAAGTGAACAGTTGGGCAAACCACTCTCCCATAAGTACCTTACCTGCCCAGGCAGCAGCTGCAAAAAGCTGCTAACCCTTCATAGTCAACATTGATGAGGGCCAAAAGGATTAATCTGTAAATTAAATAATTGACACCACAAGACACCACAGACTGAAATATTTAACTGTAACTCTGATTAGAAATTAGTGTCCACCCCCACACACACACAAATAAGAGAGGATGCACATTATTTTGACTTGTCTGACTACTATAGACCTCTTAATCATCAGTCTTATGCTCTACTACAGGTGTAGGCAACAGACAGTCTGCAGGCCACATCTGGCCCACAAGCAAATATTGGGATACTATGCTTATATATTTTATGTTTTAAGATTCTTTGTGTCTTTTTAATAGATTCAAAATAATTCTCTGATTACTAATTGTCATCTTTAGTTAAGCACAGATGATTTTCTAGCATGTGTTATTCATTGATTTGAAGCAAAATATAATTAGATGTATTTAAATGGATTTCCATATTCCAAGCGTTTTATAGCATTTATCTAGCTCATTGTCCACTTATTAATAGGCAATCCGTCCGGCAGAGGCAAAAAGGTTGCCAACCCCTGCTCTAATCCTACGCCATACCTTGTGTAAATGTAGATTAAATTTCAAAATAAAAACCCCAGTCATAAATGAGAGGTAAGCAAAGGCAGTGCAAACTCTCCTCATAAATATATAATTTACTAGAAAGTCGACCATTTTCCTCTCTGGGAGGCATTCCAGATCATTGACAGAGATCGCTGTTGGAAGCAGACAAAAATCAAAGAGGCAGCTCATATCAACATGTAGATTAAATGCATTAGTCAGACAAATGCAGAGTTCAACCCGATATGGCTTCCGCTTCTCAACAGACCCAAGGACAAGGACAAAGAAAACACCCAAATCCTATGTTATAAGTGTTACCCCTTCGAAATTTTTAAAAAAACTTGTTTACCCCATCACACTCAGATTTTACACCTGAAGAAGGCCGAAGAATGGATTGGCCGAAATGTTGTGTTAACAACACAAACAAGAAGGAGTTCAATCATCTGAAGAACTATTTGAATATAATTTACTTATTACAACAATGAAAACAAATTGTCTGTCTATAGGCAAGAAAACCTGAAAGTTCATGAAAATACCATTTAAATATCCTTTCCTCTGACAAATCTACTGGAACAAATTAACAGATATGCAAAGCATTTATAATTTAATTATCAAGTGAGTAATTGATACCAATGACCAGGTTTCTACTTATCAAATATATGCAACCCATCACAAACATTTTCTGTTACATTCTTGGGGAGCAGAAACAGGTCACACATTTTTGACATTCCACAATCTTGAACTGCCGAAATGAATGCCTACACAAAACGAAAAATGGATAGAACATTAAGTATTACACCAATAAGATGTTAAAGCTATTATACCCGAGACAACTATTATAGGAAGACCTCAAACTCAGAAAACCCACGCTAGGGGCCCAGAGTAAAAGAGACACCAATAACAGATAATGCACTGTTTTTGGATGGTAGGTTGTAACAGGGAATTTGTAGTAAAGGGACGATTTCTTTTCTCTTTTGGCACCAGTACCAAGGAGGTACAAAGGAGATAACAACTCTGATAGGTATTTGAAGAAGACTGAGAGATCAGTTTCTTAAAACAATAATAAGTAGAAAAAAATGTTTAAGTTGAAGGACTCTGGTAATTTGGTTATTTCTTTTTTTAATCATTAACAGCTGTAAGTCTTGTTACATGTTAAAGGACAAAGAGAATGGATGGATGGGCAAATAAAATGATATTTCTTTTTTTCATAAGGGCTTTCAGAATGATAGCTACGGGGTAAAGATTGTGAATTGGACACCGTTAGATTTAAGGTTCAAATAATTAATGTTCAGCGACTGTAAGAATATCAAACACTAGATTAAAAATAAGTTCCAAGTTGAAATGTGTGAAGATGACAAAATAGAAAACAGGTCAATAGAAGCCGTAATGCAAGCGGACACAAATTTGGGATCAATTTAGCATAAACTTACATTGCAAACTGAATCCCCCACTAAAAACCTATTTATGGGGGGAATTTTTTAAAAACAAAAAAAAAAACGTTTTTTGTAGAAATAATAAGGAGTAAATGTTGAAAATTCCAGCCCTCTAGCTCCATTGGTGTGGCCTGTATGCATGATACATATACAGAGACCTATTTTGACAGTTTTGGTTGACGGTTTCTAATAAAGCATTGATTCTAATAATTCAAGGGTCAACTCCAATATAATAACAAATATTGGAATGGGGAAAGAAAAAAAAAAAGAGAACAGTTAACCTTTTCAATGCTATCCACAGCCTGGGTTTATCCAAGTGACATGTTATATCAACAATCTTTAAATGGGGAAATAAAAACTTTATTTTGACTATTTTTAAACAATTATACTTTAACAAGCTAAAAGACATATTAGGGTGTATCAAAAGTATTTTCGTTTTTACAAAGCTTATTTCATGTTCACATCTAAAGACTATCTGACTCCACTATATTATTAATAATATTATTATTATTATTA